>VXBR01012082.1:112720-181618 GCA_013400215.1 Cisticola juncidis | reverse complement strand
TAAAGTCACAGACTATACTCAATTAAAAAAAAAAAAAAGCTGATTCTAGATGGAGCCATCTGACTTAGCAGATGTTAAGATGTTAAGATGTTAAGCAGATCTGTTAAGGTATTTCTGAATGAACCAGGAAGTACTTTAATTTTTACAAGATCACCTTGTGTTCATATGTGTGTGTGTGTGTGTGTGTGTATGTGTGCTGGGTTATGTAACCAGAAAAATTATGTATTCTCCCCCAACTGTTGAAACNTCCATTAAAAAAAAAAAATTACTTCTTTTAACACACTTAATTTGTTGTTCTATATTGGTAAGATAGATTAAAATAATTCATTTTGTGTATTAATATTTGTATTTTTTGTGAGCCCCAATCTCTGGTTCTGTGACATTAAGGGGAGCCAGTGGAAAATACAGATCAATTCAAGATGCAGCTGAGGGCACTACAAGTATAGTACACTTCAGAAACTCAGCTCCATTTAGCATGGTTATGAAGTTTGCCTCTAAAGCAGACAACATAATGGGAACCATGGCAACTGCTCAACTATGGCAAAAGAGGCAGGAGCATGAACTATAAATATTCAAATTGCATGCAGCTTATAATTTTGCTTTTAAATATATGATGAATAAAGAACTATTTAACTTTATAAAAGTCTGGTTTTGTGTAATTTCCACTACTGCTGAAATCTCAAAGTTTTCAAAGGCTTCTGAGGAAGACACAACAGCCACAGTGCATGGAGGAGGTGGCAGCCCAGATATGAAAGCCTTAATCATGAGTCATACTAAACATGTTTTATAAATTAAGTTTTTATTCTATTAACACCACACAGCACAGCTTAGGACAATCAACACTTAGGTAAGAAGTCAGACTTTCTCCCCACCAGGAGAAGGCAGCAGTTCAAGATGCCCTTCTCCACCCTGGTCACCTGCTAAAGAAGCTGAAATCTTCCTCTGAATTTGAACTAACTGTATTTACCAGACCACTTCTAACTCCTCAATGTTCTAGAAATAAAGAACTTCTTTAATACTAGTCCTTTGACTGCATTATTTAGAAGTTACACGATAAAATATCCAATTACATCTCTACAATAGCTTAAATGTGTCTAAAGCAAGTATCTTTCCTTTTCCACTTCCACTTGCATATTCCACATCTTGTTTCACATCTGATTAATGGAAGATCACTTAAAAGTTTTTCAAGGTTTAATGTTCAACTTTTTGGACTGGACCACCAAAAAGTTTTACAACTTAACTGCAATAGTGATCTCTGAAAATAGGTATTAGCTTAATTAAGATATGATGCTCTCAGAATCGAACATAAAATTTTAAAATTGTGAATTTTTTTTTTGTGCTTCAAATAACTGTATCTGCTTTAAGAAATAAAACTTAAGCAAAAATTATAGGAGTATAATCATATAAGTCAGGAAAGCGTCTGGTATTTTCCAGATGCTAACCATTACAAAATGACACTCATTTTTCTTCTACAGGATGAAATGAAGATCAGCTATTTTTACAGATGGCAATTCATCTTTCAAAGGTATACAGGATTATTAGTTTAGCTTTAGAGAAAGTACATTTAGATTCCTAATTCTGTACTGCAAACAAATTAATTTGGACCAAAATGATGCACTATTTTTCCCTGGTTAATCCCACAGAATTTTATTAAAATCTATGAAATAGAAAACTGGCTCCTCTATTTCATTCTTGATGTGAAGAATTTTCAATTCAAGAGGTAGCATCACCTTCAAATCATAGAATCACAGAATTTGCTGAGTTGGAAGAGATGGGACATAGGATCATTGAGTCCAACTCCCTGTCCTGCACAGAACACCCCAAGAGTCACACCATGTGCCTGACAACACTGTCCAAATGCTTTTTGAACTCTGTCAGGCTGATGCTGTGACCACTTCCCTGGGAAGCCTGTTTAGTGCCCAACCACCCTCTGGGTGAAGAATCTTTTTTTAATATCCAACCTAAACCTCCCCTGACACAATTTCAGGCCCTTCCCCTGAAGAAGAGAAATCAGTGTCTGTCTGTACAGCCAGGGTTGCACTCTGCCTGTGCAGAAACCAGCACTTTCCCTTATTGAAAGCCATACACTTGGTGATTGCCCAGTCCTCCAAGTTGTTGAGGTCTCTTTAGAGCCCTCCTGCCCTCAAGGGAGACAACAGCTCCTTCCAGTTTTGTATCATCTGCA
Source organism: Cisticola juncidis (assembly GCA_013400215.1). Taxonomy (NCBI): domain Eukaryota; kingdom Metazoa; phylum Chordata; class Aves; order Passeriformes; family Cisticolidae; genus Cisticola; species Cisticola juncidis. The sequence continues at coordinate 179,433 of VXBR01012082.1, read as the reverse complement.
AACTGGTCCAGTACCCCTTCCAGTCCTGCAGCAAGTTGTTCATGAAGGTGTTAAAGAGCACAGGGCTGAGGATGGAGCCCTGTAGAACCCCAGCAGTGACAAGGATCACCAGTCTGATGTCACCCCAGTCACTATAACTCTTTGTGCCTGACCCATGAGCCAATTGTTCACCCATAACATGATGTGTTTACCCAGCCATGTACTGTACGTTTGGTCCAGAGAATACTGTGAGGGTCAGCATTGAGAGCTTTACTGAAATCCAAAAAGATTCCATCAACTGGCTTCCCTTGATCAAGTAAGTGGCTTACCTTGTCATGAAAGGAAATCAGGTTTGATAAGCAGGAGTTTCCTCCTATCAAGTTTGCTCACTCTCTACAACTCCCTGAAAGGAGGCTGTATCTGGGTGAGAGTCCATCTCTTCTNGGTTGGGCATTGAAATGGACTGCCCAGGAAGGTGGTGGAGTCACCATCCCTGGAGGTGTTTAAAAAGGTGGGATATGGCACTTAGTGCCATGGTTTCATTGATAAGGTGGGGTTAGGTCATAGGTTGGACTTGAAGATCTCCAAGGTCTTTTCCAACCTAGTTAATTCTATGATTCTGCTCTATCAGAGTACTGGCAAAAATATAACAGTAGTCTTTGACTGGTTTTTAAAATAAAGATTTCAGAGTCAGTAACATTTATTATTTTTATTATTTGTCTACAATTTCTGCTACCTAGTAAATAAATTGATACAATTCCCCAGAACAGGAAACTATGGAAATAATCCCATTGTAATGAAGTATTGCCAGCAATCCTCATTATTGGTTACTGTCAGACCCACAACAGCTCTTCCACTAAAAGCTCACTTTTGGCAGGAATGGCTTATTATATATATAACCTATTTTAAAGCACACTCTGTCCTAAGCAGCCATCTCTTTAAGTATACTTAGATGGAGTTTCTATCAGATGAACAAAACAACACAGTATATACAGCGATTTGATATCTACCTGTCTGGTAATTAAACATACACATTAGGGTTCTATAAAAATACCTGCAAGATAACACTTTAAAAAGTCAAGACAAGTACCTCTGAAGATGAAAGTTTTGACTCTTTTCAAAATTCCTAATTCAGTATAGAATTAGCTCTACACTCTTAAAACACCATATGCAGTTAGAGCTGAAGAGAAATACCACTTAATTCTTCACCTGAAAGGCCTCAGATACTTCAGCACTCAGATTACTTCAGTTTACCAATTTACCAGTTTACAGATTACCAATAAAATTGAAGCAGATGATTACAATCAACTTACATCTTCAATCTGCTTTGGCCTTTAATCTGATTTACAGTTCAGTCAGTATAAACATCATGTTGTTTCTAAGTACTCTGATCTGTTATTTTGCTATTAATAATCCTACTCCATCTTACAGATTTCCTTACTTAAAATTCACAAATTATCACGCTCACCTTTCACTCACATTGTCACAACAATCTACAATGTAGTTCTTAAATACTATTGTAAGGATATCCATCAACTATAGTTTGATCACTAATAATCCTGATTATATATCAGCCATATCATGTTTTTAGCTAACTCAGTAAATCAGTACATGATATCGCCTCTAAATTACTTGGCTATAGCACAGGAACTTTAATAGCTGGCAGCTCAGCAGAGTCTTGGCTATCTCCTGCCAGTGAATGAAAATCAAACTTGTCTTAGAGGAATATAGTACTTTATATTAAGGACTCATTACCTGTGCTCCTGAATCAATGTACATTACTATCCTATTGCTATAGAAATGATAAAAGAAATTGCCTTCATTACAAGAGCCTCCTCATAATTGATGAAGCACTTATTCTTCCAAATGTAATGTTCTCTCTAATTATGCTCAAGACAATTAGGATCTACATGCACAGAGGGTTATTTTTCTGCTTGTTTGCCAAAACTGCCAGACAGTAACCTACCTTGGCTGAAGAGGGCATTTGGCTGCCTTTACTAAAGTGTTATACTCAAAACCTTTCATCAAGCTGGAAACTGTTCTTTGCTAACAAAATTATACTGCTTATACAATGAAGCTGGACTCTCTTGCTGGCACAGACTATAGATAATAGCAAAACATTCACATTTATAGACATTTGCTAAATGTAACTTCAAAAAATCATTGGCCTGCCTTCACAAAGTGATTTGGAGATCTTGGTTTTAACTTGTGTCAGTTTTCAACTTCTTTTTTTGTATTTTTCCTGTACTCTAATTGATCCCTATATGCAAATTCCTTCCCAGAACCACCTTTGATACCAGTATTCCAAACAAGAAAGAAGAATCAGATATTGAGCAGACAGGAAACAAAATTCACAGTATTAGTTCAATACTGTAGCCTGCTGAAGTAACCACACAAAGCATTAATTGAAAAAGGCACTAAACATTTTTCCCCCCAATACTTTAACTTTCACAGTACCTATTCATCATCTAGGCAGAAACAGTAAGATGAAGACATAAACCACTTTAGACTCAAATCTGACTGCTTTATGCTAATGCTTCCTGCCTTAGATGAAAGCTTATTTCTTATCAAGTTTATTCAATCCTCTGTTCCATACTGTTTTCCTGTTCCATACTCCAGTGAGAATCTGACCATTAAGGGTGATGAACTGGCAGTGGATAAAACAGTTGGGAAATACTGACAAACAAGGTTTCTCTTTCCACCTAATGTAACAGAATGTGGCTTTCAGACTCTTGCAGTGGGTCTTTACACATCCCTTTAATACACTAAAGACATGATTCTGGAGAGTATTTTTTCTCCAGATCAGTATAAGGCCTATTTTTTTCATAGTAACTTTATGAGGGGGCGAGGTAAATTAAAAAAAAAAAAAAAGGCAATTGCATTCCAATTATTGTACTCATATTTCTATGTCATATACATGTCTATACCAGTATTTACACATGCGCACAAATACATATGTTTGTGTGCTTATATATGTATACACACACACACAGACACACACACACACATATATATATGTGGAATGTTAATAAAGCAGAAGGTCTAAGGTTTTTCTAGTATATTTTTCTAGTATATTTTGATATTTTCTAGTAAACTCAGTCAGTTTACTGTGATCAGTACCACGTTAAGAAATTTGCAATGAATATCCAAGTTTGTCAAACCACCTGTACTCCACTTGCACGTTTGCAAGGATATGTACTTGATAATTAAAAGCTCTTTGACATGCAAGCTCGCACTGCTATGGGACGCTTCAGTTATAAAAACTGCAGTAATAAAACAATTACAAGCAAGACAAATTATGCTACCCTACATAAAATCTTTTATACTCCTCTGTGCTTATTGCAAGCAATTATTTATTTCCTTTATAAAGATTTAGAGAGACTACTGTGCATGTAAAGTACCTGTATTACCTTCCAGAGGAAGGTAATTGGCGAGGATGATCTACTCTGACTTTACTGATTGTGCAAGGATATAGTACAATTTACAAAAACAGTAATTAAAGGACAGTGTAAATAAAAAACATGATAAAAACACATTATCATTATAACAACAATTGCCTTATACAACTTAATTTGGTATCGACTCTGCCCTTACAGATGGGAAATTAGATAGAACTAACCTTTCAGAGATGTCAGTAAAACGAGAAAATAGAAAGCAAGAGACAAGTCTTAGAAAACTGGAACAGTTTACTGAAGGGAAAAGGTATGAAACAGGGATGTTCCTAATAACGCATTTATAATTTATTATGAGGTTTTTTTTTCCCCAAAGGAAATTGGTATAGGCAGAGGGATAGGAGACAATACCAGTACAAGAAAAAAAAGTTTAAAATATGAAGACCAAGAATTGTACTTGCTCAATAAAATTGATAAGATTTGCTATTATGTTAAGAAAATACAAATGTCAAGACAGAAATATTAGCATCTCCATGGCTAGAAGAGAAGAAATGCTGCACAGAGTTCCTCTGAACTATTAATGTACACTCACAGCACAAACAAATGTCACAAGGTGATTGCAAACCAGAGCATGATAAAGATTTAAAATTGTGCTGAATTCTAATGAGTTCTCTTCACGGAGGACTGAATTAAAGATAAGAACATTACAAGGAAATAGTTTGCTTTGCAAAGCAAGAGAGGAAAGGAAAAGAAGACAATTGCTCAAACATGGCTCAGCTTGAATAGCTGGAAAATATTTCCCATGGATTATAAATCAAATATAATTCACTAGTCCTTATTTTGAACTTCAAGAAGAAAAATACAGATAAAATTTAAATACATGTTCAGGTATACCAGATTGACAAAATAAAAAACTCCAAGCTTTACTCCAGGATTTTTCAAGTGTTTCCTAATCACAAATACTTAAATTCAGTTAATAAAATTCCATAGAATGGTTTGGCTTGGAAGGGATTTTAAAGATCATTTAGTTCAGCCTCCAACTTGGATATTTTAAGACAAGAAACTAGAAATTACACTCTAAATCTACACAGAGCAAACCAAAAACTTGCCAAGTAAAACAGTGACCATATAATTGCCAATGTAGTTTCTAAACATAAAGTTTAATTTTTTCTTTCAATTAATAACTTACCTTACAATAACACTTATTCCTCTCTTTTAGTTGCAATGTTGAGAGTCTGGCAAACAGAGGGGATGATATTCACTCATCTGCAGTGCATTTATCGGTCACTTGTTGACAAAAGCCTCTGATTGCACTGCTCTGTCCACACTGATTCTCAAGCACTTCTCCAATGTTTTTCCAGAAACTGGATGCAGTTTTTGCAGCTTCTATGTCACACCACACACACTTTTGACATGATGATAACAAGAACTCTTCTCATTCATAAATGTAACACCTGAATCATCATTTGCTAATTCTATACAAGCTATTGGTGATCTCTGAAAAGAAATCAGCTGTCCTGGATCCCTCTTTCCTCCAGGAACTGCATCCCATGGAATGAATCAGTTCATGTTGATCTCTGACATAACCAACAGGTCTCTAAACACAAAAAAGGATTTTATCTTCATGCAAGCAGACCAGATCCTTCTTCAATACCTCACTTTATTATTTTTTCCCATAAACTCAGTTTCTTCCTTACCTTACCACTTCTCACTTTTATTTCACTCTATCATTCTACTCAAGAGAAGAGATAGTTTGAAAAAAATGCATAATTACTCTGCCAGCTTCTTTCAAGCTGCATGACAAAAAATTCTTAAAGTCTGTGTTCCCAGCAAGATCAACTTTATTCTCCCTCCCTTACCAAACTTGACAAACCCAGTGAAAATTTTACTGTCTTTCAGATCTCATCCAGATTTAAACTAGACACTGATTCCAGAACCCCTTGGGTGGAACAGGAAGAAGTGACTTATTAAAGGTGGCTTATTGAGCAGAGATATAAACAATGGTAGATTTTTCTTGTAAAAACTTGTGTCAAAGCATTGTCCAGAGAAGTCAAAGATTATAAAAATCATAAAGACAGTTTTGCAAAATGGCCATTTTTTCTGTACCATAAAAGTCTCATTTTGTTCAACAACAAAGGGAGCTTACTGCTTAGAACTTTTCTTTGGAAGTTTTGTATCACAGTAATTCAAACTCTTTGAACTTCAACTAATTTTTTTTTTTTCTGGGAAAACTAAAACTCATTCACTGAACCTTATAATTGACAAATGTTTATTTACAGATTAAACCATTCTAAGAAGAGATGACAGACACAAAAACTTTGAATTAAAAGGATATCTTTCTGACAAGGAAAGGCTGAGAGAATTGAGCCTTTTAAAGACCTCGGAAAATATGACTGAGAGGGGACCTTGCTGAAGCCTCCCAGTGAAGGGAGGCTGTCAGAAGATGGTTCCAGGCTCTGCTCAGTGGTGCCCACCAACAGGACAAGAAGCAATGGGCAGAAACTGATGCATAGAGAAGTTCCACCTGGACATGAGGAAGAACTTCTTTACTGTTGTGGGTGACTGCACACTGGAACAGATTGCCAGGTGACCCCACCGTCGTCCCTTCCAACCATGCTGTGATTCTGTGGTGTGTGACATGGTATGCAACTTGGACATAAAATCTCTGAATATTTCTGGACAGAATACAATACTACAAGACACAAAGTGTAAAAATCTTTGCTAACTTGAAAGGCAAGAAATAAATTCAGATTTTTTTTTTTAACAAGACAGAATATGGAAGTAAATTTCTAAGTACTTTAAAGACTAATTATCAAAAATCCGGTTACTTAAATGCTTGCAACAGGTACTTAAAAGAAACTTTTAACATTTTTTTCCTCCTCTTCTCAGTCATAAGCTGAAATATCTGTAGGCACTCATACGTATAGATATACATGCATTTTAAATATTCACAGCACATCTGCTTATGGCATATGAATATGCATAATGAAATTATGGAGATGCTGACAGAGGGATGTGCAAATAAAATAGCTTCTAAAAAAGACGAAAGCAGATAGTATGCAGAGGTACAAATAAACTGTAAACTGAAATTTCTATGCTTTCATTGAGACTGCTGTCTACTGACCTACATCACTTCTCTGTACAAGAAAAAGCCTCAGCTCTTCAAGCTAATAAATGCATACAAAAACAACCATTACAAATTTCCATTGCTAGGATATTTTGGAGAGAAAAGGGGAGATTCCCCAACACATAAAATAAGTTTTCCATTGCTAGGATATAATTTTGGAGATGAAAGGGCAAATTCCCCAAAACCCATATTGTAGCTTCACATAAAGTCAGATTAATTTCCTGTAAGATATTAAAGCCTCTAAAAAGACAAAAAACTCAGAAAACACAAACAAGTAAACAACAACAACAAAAAACCCAACAAAAAACCCAAACAAAAAAATCACAACCAAAAAAACCCCAACCAAAACAAACCAAAACAAAAACTAAAAAACCACAATAGATCCAAAATAAGGTCAGAAGGCTGGAGCACCTCTCCTGTGAAGACAAGTTGAGCAAGCTGGAGTTTTTCAGCCAAGAGAAGTGAAGGCTCCAGAAAGACCTTACAGCAGCCTTCCATTACTCCAAATGAGGCATAGAGGAGAGTAGGGAAGGGACATTTTACAAGGGCATGAAGTGATTAGAGAGGGAGGAATGGCTTTAAACTGAAAGGGGTCAAGTTTAGATTAGATTTAGGAAGAAATGTGAGCGTGATGAGGCACTGGAGTGCGTTACCCAAAAAAGCTGTGGCTGCTCCATCCCTGGAAGTGTTCAAGGCCAGGCTGGATGGGGTGTTAAACAACCTGGTGTACTGGAAGGTGCCCCTGCCCATGGTAGAGGGGGTTAGAACTGAATGATTTTTAAAGTCCCCTCCAATCCAAACCATTCTGTGATTCTATGGTAAAAAAAGTTCGATATATTTTAGGCTGCAATTGTAATAGAAAACAGAAATAGTTTGCCTGACAGTTTAAAACCACATTTAGTCTGATAAATGTAATGGATACAATTAGACAATCCGTATGCTTACTTATATATTTAGCATTGATATCTTTCTTGAATATATGTTTTCTGAAGAAGTGTTTTCAATTATCCATTACTCCAAAATAATTTAAGTAAACCTTACATGTATACTGCTTTAACACACAAACTGTTATTGAAATAGATTTTTAATTAATAGTGTAACAATTCCACAATGTACCACTGAAAAGTGTATTTGACTTTACATTGATTTTCTCTGCAAAAAACATTGAAACTAACAAATACAGTAACTCCCATACTTACATGACTGTCTTAAAAGAAATTCGTAGATCAGTTCTGAACAGAAATTAATGAAGTTTTGCAAAAAAATATATTGGGTTCTAAAATTACTCTTACATGTTATGGCTGTTGAGCTGGTAATGAATTGGTGCACCATCTTCTCCAGTTCTGGGCTGATATGAAATTAATGTATGTGAGAACAATCTCTACTCTTGAAGCTGAAGTGTTGTATTACTCAATTCAGAAACAATAATTCTGAATACTAAACTTAAGATCATCCACACCAAACAGCACACAACAAACTACATCAGTCTTACTCTGGAATTTCTCTTCAACTTCCAATGATAAAATTCAGGGCATCCATTTGACATAACACAATTTCTATACGTAGTTTCAGTCTCTGTATCTCAGGGAAGACATAGCAGAGCTAGAAGTGTAGAGCCAAGGAGTGGAGCAGCTGCTCTACATATAAATAAAGAAATTTGGAGCTCTCAGAAGTCTGCAGAGAATATGAGCAAGTTTTATAAGATTGTGACAACAGTGGGTTAAGGTGAATACCAAAGGACTTCTCACCAGCATCAAAACACAGCATCAACTCGGTAACAAAAAAAAATACTTCATTTAGACAGCATGTAGTGAACTTGGGATATCTATCTTCACAAGGGTTCTCCAGGCAGAAAGCATTATCTGTATTGCCAGTATTATTGAAAAGAGAAATTAGATACCATGAAGGAAAACAGTTTCCAAAGTTAGAATATGGTTTAGCATACTGCACTGTCATGATCAGAAACAGACTGATGGAGTCAGACTGCTGCTCTGACCTCAGCAAGAACCTGCTCCTGTTTGAATTCTTATCTTCTATTTTCTTATCTTGCATTTGAAGTGTGCTTAGAGGTACTGCAAATCCTGACCCCACAAAGATCAGTTTTCCATCCTTGACTTCTTTGCAGGAAGACTGCTAGAAAAGCCTGATAGATTAATTTTACTACAATATTTAAGAAGTGAGCAGCACTATATGAAGGGCTTCATCCTATTATGCAGCTCACAATAAACTGGCAGCTTATCTGCATCAACCTTTGCTGAGCCTTAAAACATCACCACAATACTGTAGAAATGCTCTTTGTGACATCCAGACAAACGATTTTCTAACTTGAATTTAGGTGCAGCTAACTTCAGTTGTCAGGGTTGTTATGTCAACTCCTACAAACAATTTTCACAGGATTGATTCATTCAAGCATGTGGCAACTCTGTGCAGCAGAGGTTAAAATCTCTAAGAAACAGATCTTGTACACACATTCATATCATCTATTGCTTGTGCTACCTCACACAGAGACCTATGTATCAAATCTTGATCCTTAATCTGTTCTCCAGGCTGCTTTATCGGATTGCTTTTTAGTCTCAGGAAAGTGTTCTATCTGGGGTTTTATCTGAGGGCATTACTGCAAAAGACGTCAGGAAGTCTGATTCTCATTGAAAACTGCAAAGATGAAGGATTGAGAAAGCTCACATAGTCACTATAATCCTAATTCTTTCCAAAAAAATGTAAGCTTGTGACATGCAATAGCCTTCTGACGACAGTGGGCAGGAGCAAAAAGTGCCAGTTTCATTGCTGTGCCATGGACAGAATTAAATGTTGATTGGATTGGCACAACAAAGATAAAGCAAGAAAGTAAAATATTTGGAGGAAATTATAAATATTACTCCCTGTACTGCCAAGTATTCAGTGTGGAAAACACTGAATACTTGGCAGTGTGGAATACACTCAAAAGTGTCCACCACAATGAAGAACGTAATTTTTCAAGCCATTATTAGTAGGCTATATAACACTTGTGAGGTATTCAATTTTCTACAACACTCCCTTTGTGGAAGAAATATCTCTGCAGATCGAAGAAGACTATGTGAAAGGGTTCTGAACTTCTGCATGACAACATCAGAAAAAGAACAGTCAGTAACAAAGATGTTTATTAAAGATAGTTTTTGCTGTGTGACAGAGCCAATGAATATGAATTCACTACCTTTCAATTGTCCATCTCTTTCCTATTGTTTTTTATTTCAGTTAGTGCTTATGGCATACAGTGTAATGTTTTTCAGCTAGAGGTAAGATGATTACATAATTTTTGTTCCTATGTGTAGTACAATTCACAAAGTCTCAACAGTAAATCCAGTTTGTAGCAATTAAGTCATTGTGAAGATTGATTCTTTCTCCTTTTTCTCAGAAACTCAGAATTCTGAGAATATTCAGACCAGAGATTACATTTCCTTCCTGAGAAAATATTCCAGCCCTGCAGGATACTGTTCACATTTTCATTTGTTCCACTGGAACAATAAACATTTTACACGGTCATTTTATTCTCCCAGAAGTTTGCATTGACAGGTTGCATACTGTGTTCCCCCTGTATTATGTATATAATCCTCCTAAAAGTGTATTTATGATATCATCAGCTCTGAGTAACAAACCAAATCCATTACTCTTTTCTGATTACTGCATGGCATACTATGTGCAACATGTATAATAAATGAAGCTATAAAATACTTATGGTACAATGCTACTTCAAACTAGCATTCAATCTGTATTACCAAGAAGTGATTCTACATTCCCTTACTGAACAAACAGCTATGATAAAGGCCACTAGGAGTGGAGCAGAGATTAAACATCAAGATGAAGCAAAAAACTTGAACAGAAAACTGATTGTAAAGCTCCCTTCAGTTTTTAATGCAAAACCCAACAATGTTCCAGAGATGTTTCTGCAGATACCTATTCTGCCTTAATAGTGTAATTTCCTAATGAATACACCAGATCACACCAGCATGTCTATAAGGAAGATCCATGTATCACACTGCATAACAAACATTTTCCACAATATTTGACATCATATGCCAATTATACCATGTAGAAATTGCCTGCAAGGATTTCCATCCCTCTTGCAAGTAAGCTATTAGAAAGCAAACCATTTCCACTCGATCCATCTTCTTTTGAAACTTTTGTGATTGTACCTCTTTTCCAGTCCTTACCACACACAATATCAGCCAGAAATACTCAGACATGATCAGAACTGCAAACAAGAAAATCCTACAGGTCCTTCATGCTATAAACATCCTACAGTAACTGACATTACAACAATGCACCATGTAGATGTTAGGAGACACATGGAATACAGGCACGAGCACATATCTGCTATCCTTCTACTATGGAATGCTACAAACAAAACTTCAATAATCTCCCACTGTTTCTTCTTTTTTTTCCTTTTTTGTTTTTTTCTTTTTTTTTTTCCTTTTTTTTCCCCCTCAATATACAGCCCGCATTGCATGCAAAGCAATCATCTAGGATGCTACTACGGCATACAAGTCTGTACATATAAACTCTGGTCTAAACCAGCAGCTTTAGGTAAACTCCCACTTTTTAAAATATCTGATTACCATTTTGTCTCTTTTTCTCAAATACTCTCCCTCCTCACTGTATTTTCCATTGCTCCCCCACGCTCTGCAAGCTCGCACTGTCTCCACTGCACACCTTTTCATGTTTTTGACTATTTGTTACATGTTATCTCTCTGTCCAGTCCTTCCATCTGAGTCCAGGTCCACCTGCCTTACAGAGGAATTACCACAACTGCTTGCCCTATTTTTAATTTCTTTAGGTAGCAATAGAGAAGATGCCTGTAAATTAAGCCTATGAAGGCTAGCCCTGTCATCCAGATTTACACAAACCCATGGCCATATATACATACATACCAATATTTTAGTGAATTTAAAGAAAACAAATGTGACTACACAATATCAAGTTCAACTGTTTATCAGAATTTTTCTAGTACTCCAACACTTGATTTTTAAGAAAAATAAATATTATGACTATATCCAACTTGAAATCTGTTTAGACCATGTAACAGCACACTAAACCAACAATTAAGTCAGTTACTCTATGGGAGAAAGTACATGATGCAAATTTAAAAATGGTTGGCAATGCAATTATTAAAGGTAATAATACATACCTGCTGCACAAATTATTTGGGCTTCCCTAACACACTAACTTTTACAAGGACTCAGCCCATAAAATACTCTTAAGAAAAGCTGAAACATCTTTTCATTAGGGTTCTTTCATCATAAATGCTTTCTCATTTGCTAAGAATATTTTGTTTCTCAGTCTTTGATAGAAGTGCCTAAAGGAATCTCGAAAAAAAAAGGAGACTAGAAGGGCAATTATGAGATGTTTTTTTTAACAAGTCCTTCCTTTGCGTTTTATTAATCGAAAAGTAAGTTACAATTTATTAATACATCCTGGAATTATGAGCATACCATTCATAAATTATTTTAATGTTAGCACACAAGGCAGAAAAAGTCAAAACTGACAGATTATTAACAAAAAACATTTGGAAAGAACATGGTAGTGTTGTGTCCTATGCACATGAGGGTGGTGAAAAAGTAACATGAATACATATGCATTTCAAAAACACTCTTTCCAAGCACTGCAATTGGACTTAGGTAAACAGGACTTTAAGATTTAATTCAGTCTTGTTTGGTGGCAAATGCAACTCAAGAATCTAAACCCGCTCTCTGACACCCCAATTTGCAACCTCTTCAGTTATTTTCAATGAAATTCTCTATTGGGCCAGGCTGTAAATTAGCTTAATTAAATGAGGTGGTTAGCAAAACTTAATTTCAACTTTGTTCCAAATAAAACAATGAGAAACTACACTCTCATAGTAAGATTATCCTTAACTCTTCTATCTAGGCACATTCCTCCATAGCTGTGACAAAGTTAAGCCAAGTCTGAGCTGCTGTCTTGGAATTTTTTCAAGCATCTCATTGCACTTTCTTGCCAACTTTTCTGCTGTCTTTTTCTATAGAGCAAGAAATTAACTACAACCAACCAAACAGAAGAAAACTGAGATCATGAAGCACTCAGAGATGAGGAATAAAAAAAAATCCTTTTTACTTCCTTGGTCTGCAATTCCACATACCATTTAACTTTCATATAATGGTACGCTTTATTGTATTTTATATCTTGGATGTTTTTCTTTTTTGAATTCCTAAAGCAAATTTTACTTCATTCCAAAGAATTCAATCCCTCTGTGATCAGTAACATTTCTGAGCAGTTCATAGCTCTGGAATATGTGTATCATCTTCTGTGCTCACAACTTTATTGCTTTGCTGTCACTCTATGTCTCTTGTTACACTCTATGTTACAAAAATATTTTGTAACCTCTGAGCTATACCTTTCTCCTATGGTCATAGCTCATCTTACATAGAGTTTGCAACTTATTACACTATTAGTCACAGAAGTCCATGAGAGCCTCTGGGAAAAATGGCTTTTCAATACACAATTCTACAATACTAAACTAAAATCAAAATGGATAAGGGAACAATTTATTGGTCACTATACAATTGCTATTACAGTTGAAGGAGCTGTACAGAGCCCCAGGTAAGCCTAAGAAAAGTGCAAGATATGCCTGACGAGCCTTGTCAGGAAGCTAAGTAAGGTAGAGACAAGTCTGTACCAGACAGACAATGAAAATATTTTTTGTAATATAGGTATGAGTCTGCTACCTGAATAGGGCTCCTGGTTTGGTACCAGAAGCTGTGGGACTGCAAATAGCTGGTCTGCAGGCAGAGCAAACACACAAAATTACACCAGAGACTTTCAGCAATCCTGCTGGGCCAAAATCAGTCCTACCTACTTTTAACACTGGAGCTCTGTTAGATGTCCCACAGCTGTACTTAGCTGGATGCACATCAACACCTGGCCACTGGATGCAGATCTGGTTTTTTCAGCCAATGGTCAAAGCTCAGCAGCTATTCTGCCTGCAACACAAACCCCCCAGCACTTCCAGCAACTACTTCCAACTTGATTCTGCAGTAACAACCAGATTTACACATTAGGTTCACTTTTTGATTTTAACGTTTAAAGTGGGAATACTTCCATAATAAAGGTTTTCTTCCTACACCCTCTTTACCACCAGTGTCTTCTGAACTAATTCACCTTTTAGCCAGGTATCTGTCTGTGAGTGAATCAGACACAAAAATGTGATAAAATGTTTCTTTACAAAGAGACAGGACATCACATTTCCTTACTAATAACACTAATTCATTCCAAAATCCTATTGGAAAGGTCTGAAAACAGGCAAGACTCCTGGAAAAAAAGAAATCACTAATGGGAAATGAACATCTCTACTATTTATTTGAAATAAAGTAATATATCTTTTTTGTTTTGTTTTGTTTTCAACCACTTATATGGGAAAAATCATAAAATAAATATTTTGTAACCAGAAGTTGACAAGAAGAATGGAAAATTTCAAGTGAAGATGGACACCTATGTATTCTTCTAAATTCTTCAGAACTTAATTCCTCTGTACTGTCTCTGCTGAATAAAAGCAGTGTTTTCTATATGGATTTTGGCCCTCATTTTTTTTAATCATTCCATTAAAGGAGCTATGTATCCCTTTATTAAAAAAAAGATTTCTTACATGAACTAGGAATAAGGGATTAATCAGAAGCCTAGTTCTACACAGAGAAAATCTGCCAAAGTCGCATTAATTCACTGAGAGGTAGGTCTGCAAGGCAAGAAAAATCATCTTTTTTTAAAGAGATCATTGTTCTCAGTCAATTAAGTATGCACTTTTCACTTTTAAAGCAGTTATGTTTTGTCTTCAAAGAAAAGCAAAATAACAAAAACATCTAGTTCCATATACTGCAGTAATTTTTTAATACTTAAAAGAGCCAGCTAATATACTTGTGAAACTAAAACATGTATCTGCTTATAAACTTACAGTTCAAGCAATCAATTACTAGGTCAGCAATTGCTCACATAAGCAGGTGCTAAATGAATCACTTGTCACATGAAAATACTGTTCAAGAAAATAATTTTTAAAGGCTGCTCTTAATACAGGAAATTTTCATGTTTCAGTAGTTTAATTTTATCTGTTAGAACCTTCCAAGTTGCCAAGGATTAAGTTTTTTCCTTCAGCATAATATGAAATGCATTTTACTGAATGCCTGAAGCCTTTCTATATTTATCTGTTATTCAGAGGAGTTATTGCTCAGTAGTCAGTGCTATACACCATTGCATATGTAAGTCAAAAAGTGGGCTCTGAGAGGGTGCACAGTCCATGAATTTGGATAAGAAGTTGCAGCATGAATGAAAAAAATTACATTCTTTTGAGAAACAAATGTCTTCACTATTGGAAATGTCTTTCTTCAGATGATCAAATGAACCTCATAACCCTCTGCAGTAGCACAGGAGACTTTCCTGCTCTCAGTTCCCATGCCCAACATTAGAATAAAGTACTGCAACATTAGTAGATAAAACCACACACAGAGGGTTCCTTGCAATTTCTGGATTATTTAGAATTTTAAATTGACATTTAGAACAGAAAAATCAATTTCCTATTAAAAGGTTTTTTTTCACACAATTAGATTTACTTTTTCATCATTTTCTATTCTGGTTCAGGGATTTTGTTGATGTAAACACAAGTCATAACTTGACTGCCCTGCCCATACACACTCAACCATAAAATAAACATGAGTCTCTTCCTGATGCCTTCTCTTTACCTGTCTGCTCATTATGTTATTGGTTTGCTAAACAGATTCTTCAGTATTTGCAGTTTGCTAAGCAAGTAAAGGATATTTTACTCAAAATATAAATTGCCAGCAACCAAAAGACAAAGCAAATTATATTTAAGAAAGTTATTTATTCACCCCTCCACACATGTAGTTGCATCACATTTCCACAGGTGGCCTTTCTGAAACTATAAGCCCAGTAGTGCCTTACCCATAAATTCCTGTTACTGCTCAGGCAGTAGCAACCAAGGGAAAGTCAGACTGGGCTACTTGACCAGCAAATTGAAAAAAATAGTGAAATGAACAGATTTTCTACTGGAAACGTTGTGAGCCTCTGTAAGTCAGATCTGATGAAGGAGCATCTGGGAGAACATGGTTTAGAAGGAGAATGACCCTGCTGGGCCCACTCCTGCCCATGGGAGGCCCCTGAGCAATAGGCTGAACTGAGAGACCACATGGCTGGAGCCTGGCTGACCCACTCCAGGGTTAAGGCACAGGACTGTGTCAATAAAATCCTCCAGAGGTGCCCTGTATGATGTTAAGCTTTAAGCGGGAAAGTATCCAGTACCAAGTCACCAATTCAGGTGTTGCTCTGTCTAGCTAAGTCTTAAAATTCATTCCAGGAAAAGGGTTTTATAGCCTTTAAACAACCTGCTCTCATGCTGCAATACCCTATCCCCCAAAGGGCTTTTTCTTCCCTATTCCTAAGCCAAACAACCCAAGGTGCATTTTGCACCCTCATTATAATACTTAGTCTAAGGTGATTTTGTCTTCATCAATTTTGTAATTGCCCCTGAAATACCTGGAGGCAGCTACTAGATCGTCCTTTTGCTTCATCTTCACCAATGTATAGAATTATAACAGCAACACAACTGATGTTTTTCAGGAACGTGAATTTAGACCCTGCCTGCTACAGAAACCTAGGAACTTTTAAGTTATTTAAAAAGGTTTGGAAACTTCTACACTAACTCTGGTAGCCAAAGCTACCAAAAAAAGGAAGGTAAGTATCTCTCAGAGTAAAGGCTGCACAGTCTTGGAAGAGATTCACACCAGAGCCATGGGAAAGCATGAGGGCAAACAACACAGTAACTCACAGCAGATGGTTTTAATTACTGGACAGTTGAACAAATTACCACAACAATTTTCTCCAGCCACACAGGCTGTGTCTCCGTGGTGATCACCCTTCTCCACACTGAGAAGCTTTTGCAGATTTCTTATACCTTGCAAAGCCTCCCCCTGAGATCCCCTGCAGAGATGCAGCTCTGCACTGCAGCTAGAGTAAGGCTGTACCTAACAAACTGCAAGGGCTTCCAGCAGTCTTTTCCACTGGAGTCACTGGTGGAGTTTCTGAAGTAAAAAGGAGTAAATAAACACATAAAATCATTGTTTGAAATAAACAGACTTTCTATTACAAAATTCTAACTATAATCTTTGTAGAAAAGCTTACCAAAGAGTATAAAAGCACACAGTTTAACTGTAGCTATAGCAGATGTACTTAAAGCACAGCTATATTTTCTCTTTTTGGGAGAGAGAGGACACTTCTGCCAAAGCATAAACAAAAGGCTCAGCATATGTATTGCTATGCTAGCACATAATTCCGGATCTTTGTCACAAAGCGTGGTAAAATTAATTACTGTAACATAATTAAAAGTCTATAAACTCAGGACCAAATGATAATTTCTGTTGAAAACACTAATAAGAGATTAAAATTCCAAATCTGAGCTGACTTTATGTAGTTCAAATTAATATACAATAAACTATGTTACATGTACTAACAAGTCTGAGAAATGTACTTTCCTAAAGTGTTATTTGATGTTCTCTTTTTCCTGTGAAGACTGTTTGCATGGCAAAGAATGGGTTGTAATAAATCTAGAAACACCAGATAAAAGCGCAATCTTTACAGCACAGACTACTATTTGTTATTCTAGGACATTTTGCCACTCCTAGTAGGAGGGAGGTGATCCCTCAGTCATCTCTTCTATACTAAGAAACTTTCTGAAGGAGCAGGGAATAAAGGTTAGCTAGCAATTAGCTCTACTTGTTCTTATCTTTTGCATCCCCACCAGTCAATTTCCCTACACAGAATTAGAACAGATTTATTAAATTAGTATTCTTTCACATCCTTCTCGCTGACCGCTTTTAAATTACAGCAACTTAGCTGAAATTCATAAGAAGTAAGATTCAGATATTCTACTGAAACTAATCCTAATTAATTTTTAAAGAACAAAATAGATTAAGAACTTACATAATCACAATACATTACTTTTAGTATACAATTAGATATATAGTAAAGAAAATTTTATTCTTTGGTATGACTGTATTTTTACTGACTTCACTGCAGAAATAAGATTTTAGGTTACTAACATCGTAAGATGTGATATCTCTGAGAAAAAGTAGAGAGATGTGAAATTGCATTTATTGGAAAACATAATTTGAATAAATCCTCAAACACATTGAGGATTTTAATTTTAATTGATTTTAATTCACTGCCTGAATCTTGTTGCCAAAAAGGAACAATATTCATGTGATGAGGTTTTTAGAGCACCATGAGGGACAATGGATAGGCAAAACAATTTTTGTAGAGAAGAGGTGCTACCCTTCCCCTCTAAGAAGAACTATTTCAAGGGGTTTTATAGCATTGTCTAGTTTGATACAAAGTTTTACATAAAGCTTGCAAAGATCAACAATACCAATTACTGCAACAATCATAGTAATTAACTGATACAGTTATTCAGTCAAAACCTCTTGAACCAAACATCACTCTTCCTTAAGATTAAAAAAAAACATATAAAAACACATTAAAAAGTTCTGGGTGCTTGAATTTAGCTTCTTTAGATTCTTAAATGCATTCAGCCTTTTATGGAATTCAGAAAATGCATTGTTTATATTCAGTTAAGGATATATGAGATTCCAATACTATTATTTCCTAAATATTGCAATTTGCCAGTAGTTTCTATTCCACTGTATGTTTTGTGGAAACGGATAAATAACTCACATCCAAGAGATGTTACTGCTTCTCCAGAAATATGAGGCAGCCCCACGACAAGGCGTTCTAGCATGAATGCAGAAACCCCCGCAAGCACCAAGTGTATGCCTCTAAAGACCTAAGAGCACAATTTCTTTTCCCTGTTGCTGGGCTGTCGGATGCCATGGTGAAGATTAAAATTGGAGTGAATTAAGGCATCTAAGTATTTTCTGTTTGAACCAATAGTCATTTACCAGTCAATAAAGTGATCTAAATCTTTTGGACAACTAAACTACCCTGGATAGAAGGGCTAGTTTCAAATGGCTACCAACCCTTTCAGGGTGGGATACAACATTTTTACTAATTGTTTTCTTCTGAAAATAAATGCACCAGCACTTCAAATTCAATTCCAAGGGTTCTGGCTATTAAATTGAGAATTTTAATATAATCACATCACCCTTGTGTATCAACAAAATCTGCTTAGCACAGAAATAGACCTTTAACATTCTGCAAATATTTTCAATAAACAATATAATTAAAAATCAATTCAGAACCTAATGGGGAAAAATATTGTTTTAACAGTGTAATGAAATTTTTTAGTTGAATACAATGGTTTTCAGAAGCCAATAATGTGCATTTGTATTACTCTCACATATCCTTTAATATTACACACCTCTTCTGTTCAGGAACACAAAAGGTGTGAAGATGGGAAAATTCTATTTCTGCCATACTAATAAGATTTGTTACAATCATTAGTGGTATCATACAAACTCTAAATCAGGTTAAATATAAATACTACAGTACTGACATTTCATGAGAGCATACAGTGCAAAAGCTCTCAAGAACCTTCCCATTATTCCCACAAGTTTACAGACACGATGAGATAAAACCCAAAATAATTCAGTGAAGCCACAATCATCCTCCATCACTGAGGCCAGTGGTAGGAACAGCTCAGGTTCAGCCTGATGATCTACTTTACCCCTCAGAAGACGAGGCAAATGCACATGTTGTGTACTGGGGACAGCCTCTGTCCCAGTGAACTTCCACAGGATGACAGATGGAGAAAGCTACACAGTCCATACCAAAAACAAGCCCAAGAAACCTACAGAAACCTTTGAGAGCAGAGGGCTGACCCATCTGACCAGAAGCATCTCCTGGGCCATCTCACCTTCCTGTAGCAGATGTTGTCAACAATGTTGAGAGCTGACACATTGTCAGAAATCATGATATTCAAACATTTTGTTTGACAGCTTTTCCTTTACTACAGTAATAGCTTCTTTGTATTTGTCAACCTATGTCTTTTCTACCATATTATATAGCCCACATGTAACTGCTGAGGCAGGGAATCTTAAATCCATATGATTTCATCAACTGGCTTCCCTTGATCAGCTACATGGCTTACCTTTCATATAAGGACAATAGTTTTGACAAGCAACACTTTCAACTCATGAAGCCTGGCTGGCTGTGACCACTGACTACACTGTCTGTAAACATGTTTCAGTATCTCCCAGAATAATCTACTTCATAAGTTTACCAGCCACTGAAGTAAGACTGATAGGCCTATAGCTTCCAGGGTCATATTTGACTTTCTTAAAAATTAGGAAAAAGTTGGCCAGCTTCCAGGTAGGACCTTTCTAGATTCCCAAGACCATTCAAAAATTATTGAGAGAGGCCTCACAAGCACATCTGTGGGAACCTTGAAAATGCCCTTGGAGAAACTTCTAGGTTTTGCCCTGGAAAGATTTACCATAGAGTTTTCTCTGCGTAGGCTGAAAGAGAAGATTTCCTTCATGGTGCCTTTCAGAACTACTGCCAATCTACTTTGGACTGCTCCCCCACCAGCCAGCTGACCCTGCCCACCCCAACTGTTCACCCCTCATCCTCCCCCACAGGTTTGCTGCCCCTTGCCCTGCCTTTGTACTGCCCCTGTGCCCTCAGATCATTGGTTCCTGACTCCCTACTTAACCACCGTGCACCACACAGTCTGTGTTTTCTGTCCCCGATCCCTTCAGCATGCTGAAATAAACCTCGCTGCAACTATATCCTACAGGCTATGTCTTTTCCTGTCTTTCCTCCCCTGAGGATTGTGTGTGTGCATGTTTAAATGGCTGTTCCTGTGGCCTGCTCTGAGAGGCTTCTGAAGGAGACACTTCGAGGAGGTAGCAGCATTTCTCCATCCTGCCTCACTGCTGCAGACGTCAGCCAGATCTTTGAGTATTCTTGGATGAATCCCATGTATTACTTTTTGGGTGGAAATTGCCCAATGTTTTAATCTCTTTAGAGGAAAGCTGTTTAGAAAATATGCCAGGTGGTACAAGAACTTCATCTTTATTTCCAGGATACTTTTAATTTTTTTCTTACTTTCATAAGTAAAATTGAGTGCTAAAACATTTGAGATAAACACTGAAAATTGATCTTTCAAAAAAGTTCTATGTCTCTCCTTGAAAATGATCTAGGGTTTTCTAAAGCAGATCTTACATCTAATTCATTGATGCTTATGTTTCAAAAGGATGTTTGAAGCAAGAGAAGATTTTATGAAGATGCTTATATACACTGAACTCACTTTGGAATGAGTTCAATGGTTGCCTCAAGCTCCTCACTGTTATATAGACACAAATTAGAGGATGCCAAGTATCAAAATGTAGCATCAGCAGTGCTAGATAAGACATTTTACTGATCTCAGATTTTGTAATGTAGGAACACCTTATTTAATTCCTTGTGCTTTATCTGGGCATCACCAGTAGTACAGCGCCTTAAGCTAAATTCAGACAAACCTTTGTAAGAACTAAGCAGCATTTAACTGATGTAAAAGAATATAACCTTTCTCTGAGGAACTGACTCAAAAAGACATTGTCATTCAACTAAATAAAGTCAGGTTTCATTTGAGAAATTTCACTGTCTGTTTTTAGTCATTTTAGCAGCACAAAAACCTAGCTCAGAAAATTTAAATGTTCATACAAATCTTTGTCAGCTCCAAAAATAGGCAGAAACAATGCTAACACATTATGTGTCTAAGTGTAAGAACATGATTTACAAGGCATTCTACATTAGCATCCATACTCCGAAAGTTAACCAAATAATCCAGAAGAAGATGCAAGAAAATTTAAAATTAGTTAATACATACAGAACACTTCCTACTAAAAATGCTGCAGTGGAGATTTAGACAAAGCTTCATTGCCTTTAGAAGAATTTATTGTATAACTAAGTTGATATATTCCCATTATATTTTAAAATACAAGAAACAAGGGCCAAACTGGTCTGCTTAGGGGCAAGAGTGAAAAGAATTATCTGTGCACAATTACAAACAATAATGTTAACTGAAAAGAAATTTGCCATGCAGATGCTGAGTTCCAAGATTGTAGTAAGATATAATCTTTTCCACTAGCAACAGAAAATTAATGTGAATCTACTCCTGCAATACACGAGAAATCATAGAATCATTTCAGATAAATTCTCACTGCTTACCAAGTACAACTCTCAAAGTGTTTCACACTTCTTACTTCCATATATTAACAACCATTAAATCCTGTTCATTACTTGAGATATGACCAATAAAACACCACTGAATCTTTTTGAATCCATTGTCTAACAGAAAAAAGATGCCTTGACATTATTTTCATCCATGCTCCTCAATCTATTGACTGTAAAATCTCAAAGGAGAAGTGAAGCTCAACAGTGTTGTCTTCATAATTTTACTCAAGAAAAACCAAATAGAAAAATATTCAGCAACTATTTCTAGAAACTGAGTTTTTCACATCTCACATTTTGCTTGTTTTGATATGCTCACCTAAGAGATATGACAGGGTAAAAGAACCACACATCAACATTGAACTGCACGACATAGTGTCACACAGTATCTTTTAATGTTTTGCAGACCGCCTACCACATGCTCTTTCATCCCACTAAATTATGTGTTGATTGTGTTTCTAATGCTTGTAAATAGTCTTGGTATTTAGATACAAAATGGTAAGGAAAAGTAAAAAAGATTGAAACTACTTTTTATTTTTCAGATTGTATGAGGCAAAGACACAGAAGACAGTACCCTTCTAACTGCTCTTTCTTCTGTTCAAGAAAAGGTGCTTAGGAAATGCACATTTCTTCAAGAGGCACCAAAAATGTCAGAAAGGAAAAGGCTACAATAATACCATTATCTTAACAAAGAGTAAACCAAAACATACTCAAAGAAACCTAATTAGAATTAGTTAAAAAATACCATGTGGAACACAGAGCATTAATAGCCTGAAAGAAGATGTTCAATATTTTTTTCATTTTGATTCATCACAGTAGCAGTGGAACCTAACTTCCAACACAATTCAAAAGCTCCAGGACTTTCCCCCCCAGACCAGAAGTAGTTGTCATGTAATGAAAGGAACATGCTGTACATCTTGCATTAGTGGTCAGTTAAATAAGTGGTTATTAAGGGACAAACAAGTATGTAAAGTGAAGGAAAGATTCTTCTCTCCTATAAGGCATAAATTCCTTTCTTTGGTGTCAAAACAATTTGTGACAGAAAAGACTTGTGAATTGCATTTGTGCTACCAAAATGAAAGATTTCCAGTATCTATCAGACATTTTAAAAATGAAATTACCCTTTGTCAAAACCAGTATTTTTTTCACCAGTGTCTGGCACAGTGGATTACATCAATTAAAATATATTCTCTAGAATTAATGAAATCTCTCCATATGTAGAAGTAAAATCTCCACAGAGATGCAGTTTATTATCAGATTTGAATATGAAACATGGACCCTTTTTTTTTCCTCTTTTTATTGACTTTTAGTAAGCCTTAGCTCAAACAGACTTCTTTTATGTATTTGTAACTTCTCGGTTAAGACCAGCTCCATCTGGGCATGCAAGGCCACAGTCAGCCTTCACTGCAGTGACCATGAGACAGTGGGGTTTGTGATCTTGAGAGGAGGGAAGAAAGCAGTGTTAGTTACTAGTGGAATATCCACACAGTAGATACTGGGACCAGTATTCTTTAATGTTGCAATTTATGACCTGGCAATGGGACAGAGAACACCTTCCGAAAGTTTGCAGACTACATAAAGCAAGCAGGAAGGGTGACACAAAGGATGTCTGCATTTCATTCAGAGGAACCTTGAAATGCTGGAGAAATAGGTCAACAAGAGTTTAATGAAGTCCAAAGAAAAGTGTTCAGTCCTGGGAAAGAATAACCTCATAAACCGATGCAGACCTGGGGCAATTGCTGCTGGAAAGCAACTTTGTAGAAAAAGATCTGGGGCTCTGGGTGGACACCATGTTGAGCATGATCAAGATTGTGAGCCAGCAGTAAACCACTGAAGTAGGCTGGAAGCAGTCTGGGCTGCATGAGGGAGTTTGTTCTCTGCAGGTCGAGGGAGGTGATGCTTTCCCTCCCCACAACACTCGTGTGATGTGGAAATATTGGAGCAAGTGCAGGGAACTGTACAAGGACACAAAGACAGCTGGGACTGTCCAGCCCAGAGAAGATAAAGCTCAGGGGAGCTTATCTGCTCATTGTATATAAGTACCTGAAGGAGATAGTAAAGAAGACCAGTGAAGAGAGATCCAGAACAGGCAAGAGTCAATGAGCACAAATTGAATGCATAAAACTGCATTTAAATATGAAAGAAACTGTTTTGTTGGCAGGACAGTTGAACACTAGAACAGATTGCCCTGGGAGGCTGTGGAGTCTCCACTCTGGGAGGTACTCAGAACTTAACCAGCCACAGCCCTGAACAACCTGCTGTAAGCAATCTTTTTTGGAGCAGAGGGGTTTGACTAGATGATCTTCAGAGGTCCCCTTCCAAACAGTTCTGTGATCTTTTTCATTATGTAGTGTTTATTCTGTCTTTTACCATTTAATTATGCTTAGGCTAGAAACAGTATTTTTCTAATCTGGAAGCATGATTTTTACTATGGTACATACAATATTTTGAGGTGGAACACATACTTTCTATACCCACTATGAATATTTAATTTATCGTTTATATAAATTATTCATTTAAAATTTTTTGCTAGGATTTTCAATGTAAGCCTTTCCGAAAAAATCATGATGCCAAAAAAGAACTCTACAGCTAGTGCTTTTGAAATCCTCTGTTATATTGACCTTAAAAGATGTTGGAGTGTTACATCTGCAAGAAGAGTTTGCTCTTTTGCATATAATAATTTTAAATATATATACCCTGAAAAAACCCAACTACATAGACCTATTAACCAATGTAGTGAATACATATCCAGTTTATAATAATCAGCCACCACTACACTAGTTGTTTCTTTGTTGTTTATAGCAATCAGATTTTTCTCATGCTGAAGAGTATTTATGTTGTCCACTTTTAGAGATCCATCATTTGAGCTGCAGAAAACAAGCCCAAAGAACACACTTATCCACACAATTATTACAGATTTTGTTGCAATTCAAGAGCATGTATGTTCTCAGAAGCCAATCAAATAACAAGCAGCATATTTAAAGTGATTAAAATGCAGTAAGTTACAGAAGGCCAGTTATCTTAACAACAAGGCTTTAGCATGAACAGTAACTACAGGCTGAAATGCTCCGAGTCAGGCACATGCCAAAAGCGATGACAAACACTAAGAAAAGCCTATGATTTTTTCCAAAGCATATTCATTCTAACAAATGAGCCAGGCTGGGACAAGGACAGAAATCATGCATACTATTAAATGTTGGCTTACTCTTTGGCACACTGTACTTACTAGCATTCCCCAGCAAATCCACCAGAACAGGTCAGGAGACAGCAGTGATCAAAGACTCTGTCTGACAGGAGGTACACATGGGGCAGAAAACTGATCACTTGCTTTTAACTGAGCTGTCACTTGTCCTAGGGTAGCATCCTCATAAAATTCCCTTTGCATCCCTTTCTCCCTGCTCAATACTTTCACTTTCACCTCATAACCATAGAAAGTTCAGCCACACACACAGCTGCATCAGCCCCAAGCATAAGACAGGGAATACTGAATGTAGTATTCTTAATAGAAATTATTAAGTCATTCTTAATGGAAACTGTAAGTCAAAAGTGTGCACTAACCACTTAATAAATTACAGAGCTGATTACAATTTTTAACAATTTTTAATGAAATAACTGCCATTAAAAAAGAAAGCAAAACCCAAAACTAAAACCAGCAAAACAAAATCCCAATGAAAAAACCCAACAAAGAAACAAAAAAATTTAAAAAACCACCACTCCCCAAAAAATCCACAAAAAACCTTAAAAAAAAAAAAAAAAACACAAAAACCCACAAAAAAACCCCACCCAAACCCAAAAATCCCCACCAAACTCAACCAGAAAACAATAATGTATCAAGTATTAGTAACACTGCCCTTCTGTGAAGCAGTAATGGTAATAAACTGAAATTATAATCTCTAATATGGTATATAGCTCAATAAATGTTTGCATGTTGTCATTTAGATTAAATGTTAAAAAATATTATGCTCCTTATTTATAAAAAGCCCTTGTTAGAAAACAATTACATCACAGAATATAAGTTCTAATTGCAACATATTAAGACAGTATATCATGCTTAAAGATCATAAAAATGAACCAAACAATTTTCAATTATCAGCATGATAACTGACTCTGAAGAAACCTAGCAGGAAACAAAGCTAAAAAAACCCTCAAACTTAACAAACATAGAATGCAGGCCAGAACAGAATCCACTTGCATTTTTTTAACACCCTACAGAGTTTTCTCCAAAATCCCAGTCCCTATTAATTAATGTATGCCAAATATTCCAAATCACCACAGATCTGGGCTGCTACAAAGTTTACACACTCATTTAGCAAATGCATTCCTAAAAACTGCAACTAAGAATCAGGCTAGAAGAATGCATTGGCTTCATTGGCAATCAGTATTTTACTGAGGAAAACTCCAACCCCTACGTTCCACTTCATTTTCATTTTAAGAGGAGATTGTAAGCGAGGATCACTTTTTAGTTCTAAAATAAATTGAGAATGTGAATATTTTGACAAGAAGGGAATTCAGTTTACCAAATAGCTGTGTAAAAGTTCATCTGAAGTGTCCCTTTGTCAGTTAAAGACAAGATACCTCTCACCCTTAAGTCTGGTCGCAGACGTTTTCAGACAGTCCTTGCAAAATACTTATTAATATCTCTTAATTAGGCCAAATATTTCTTTTAGAGTTGTTTAGTTCAAAGAAATTATAAATTCCACTACTGTACCCTGAACAACACAAAGCACAATACAAATCCCTATGTCAATCTTATGCTTCCAAACCTGTCCCTTAAAAATATAAAAAATTTTTTAAAAAATAAATAAATAAAACCAGCAAAAAAAACCCAACCAAAACTGACAAACAAACAAAAAAAACAAACCGACACTGGAAGTTGCATTCTGAAGCACTATATACAAATCTTTCTTGTCTCCACACTAGCTGAGCACAACATATAGTACAGGCATTACCGTTTCAAGATTAAAGGAACAGATGCTGCCTGCCGAAAAACAATGAATACAATGAAGCATCCATGACAACAATATATATTCAATCTTTTACATTAATGCCACTCCCAATTACTACCATGTTTCAATATATTACAGATGCCATTCCAACATATGATTCTCCCATCACTATGTTATACCACCTAACTATAGTCTGTGATCTAATTCTATAGGGCCCCTCCCTTTCCTATTATCATCTGTTTTAATTTTCAGCTCTGTGAACAGAATGGCACTTCAAAAAGCCCTTTGAATATCTTAAACCCACACTGCAAGTCCACAAGATAGAAAAAAAGCTTTACCATATTGCTGCAGGGATTATGAAACCCAGAAATAGGGTATTTTTATTAGACCCAGAAAGATCTTTTTATTGCTAGTACAAGGCTCAGAAAATAGTTTGCAAACACATTCACAAGGACAGCTCAAAGTATCCTACAAATACCTTTAGTCTGCATGATCTTAAAGAAAAGAGTGTGTTACCCAGAGAACTGATTAGTCAAGAAACAAGCTAGCCACAATGTAGTTTTATCATGAGTGGCTGAGTAAAGTGAAAGTGTCTTGTGCTACAATGGAAGGTATAACCAAAAGTATGTATTCTATTACAATGTACATAAACTGTTAAAATAGGTGGGGCAGTGCTCTTTATCTTCATGACTCAGTCCTGGTAACTCCCTTTGGGAAGCAGCAGTTACCCTGAGGGGGCCATCTCTGCTAATGGGCCATCAAGGTGGCTCATGGAATGACATCATCCCAACTCCTACCTGTATGTCATCTGAGACTTGGAACAGCAGAGCACCACTGCCACTGGATTCCTGGACAAGAGCTCAATGACTACCACTGGACCTCCGGAGAAAGTCCTTGCTACAGTATCACCTTACAAAACCACATCCATCACCCCAACGGGACTGTAGCCACCCTTTGATCAGACTGCTACCACCACCTTGACCAACAGGGTGTCAGGCTGTATTCTGACTTTGTCAGTTTAAGCCAATGTTTCTGTACCTGCCTTTATTTTTTGTTTTCATATTAAATTGTAATTCTGACTTGGAATCTCTCGCAAGATATTTGTGTGGAGTTAATTCCTCCTGCTGGTTTGCCTTTAAACCAGAACAAAAAGAAATGTGTATATCTTAAGACAGAGTTCTCCATGTTAGCACATGAGACATGTCCTGCATGGCTAGGCTAAGAGACCTGAAGAATGATCCAGCACAGTCAGCCCTGATCACCTTGCAGCCATTTTTTCCAGGCTTTCCTCTCCATCCATCCTGGTCCCAGCTTAAGTTTTGCTCCATCATCCTTCCTCACTTGACTACATTACCAGTAACTATTTTCCCATAAGGCTTGAACCCCCAACCTACAAAAAAGTTATCTGCAACCTACAGTTGAAAAACTTAGCCCTTCCACACTCAGACTGTATCTATTTATCTTGCCCCATGATTTTCCTGCTTTAGCTGGAACAAGCAACAGATCTATGACAGCAACAGATATTAAATGACCAGCTCACACTCTCAGCACACATATTTCTTCACAGGAATGCCATCCGAGGTCAGGTGGGCAGGTGCCTGTGCACCTCTACCCACTCCTGGGAGGAAGAAGAAGATTTTAATCAGTGATGAGCAAACCCTCAGGACATGATACAGAGAAATTTGCTGTGACAAAAAGGACGATGTTTGGCTTCCCAGCTTCCTAAATGCAGTGCACCACTGCCCAGAAAACAGATTCTTTTTGGCAAGTAGGAGCTCACTTGCTCCAGTTACCCAGCCAAGTACTTTGCAAGGTCAAGAGTGCAGTCAGCTCCCAGTTGATGCTGGAGTGACACTGCAGAAGTCTGTGCATAACGTATCTACTTTCCTGGCTGCTGCCCCTAGTACGGCTTCAGTCCAAAAACTATGTCTGGACTCATGAATTTCATGTGACAGAACTGTTCTCTGGCCTGCAGCCCTCCTGAGAGCCCATGTCATGACTGTTAACCTTTCCCTCTCCATCCCAGTCAAAGAGGCCTCACACTCCTCCTCTGGTTCTTGCTAACCTGTGATTCTGCCTGAGGAGGCTGAGTCAGTTGTTCTTTTGGATCAAACAATGCTAGGCTTCATGGTGACAACGTCCCAGTGCGGACCACCAAGGCGCAATGCCCTGGAACAGTCATCACTGCAGTGCAACACTGTACCTCATACCCAAGGAAGGAGTAAGGCGTGTATGACTTGGCAAGACATCAAGACACTGCCTCTGCACTCACTATTATACTAAACAAAGCAAAAAACTAAATGGACCTTGCCTGAAAATGTTGATAGCTCACAGTTTTCACCTTGACTGTCATTCTGTCTGTTTCTTTTTTTATAACACTTTTATTACTGAGCCAGTGTTAAAAATAAAAGTAAATACATAAAAAGGCAGCACTTTTCAAGGCCATATATAAGGCTTGAAAGTCATAGGGCTTTGAAAAGGAGGATAGTTTGCATCCAGGTATTGTGGCATCATCAGTTGAACAACTTTGTTCTCTAGCCCGAACCCTCTACACTGAGAGCTTATAAGCTGTAAAAAGACAAAATGAGACACTCACTGTCTGAGACCCATCAATCAACCTTCAGTCTCCTGGATCTAGATAAATTTCAAAATGCTACAGTTTTCTGAGAAGCCCAGGAAAGAGGCTTTTGCCTTTCCTTTAAAAAGTCACAGGGAGGGTCTACACTAACTGATGTGTTCAGTCTCTGCACTTCTAAGGATTTGAATTAGTTTTAGCTGTGCTTACTTTCATCTACCATTCAAGTGAATACTACCCCACCTGTCCAGGTTAACTTGGAATGGGTGTTTACAGCCAAGATCTAACAAACAACAGAATCAGCCTGGGCATTGTCCAGCCCCTGAGCAGGTGGGTGAACACATTCATGGGACCATTCCCAAGAGACTTCACCAGCCTGGCCCTCGCCCCAGGGGCATTCCAGGCAGGGACAACAAATGCAGAAACAGAAATGGTGACACGATCTTGAATTATCTCCATTGCTTCGGAATAAGCAAAACTGGGGGAAAAAATCCAAAATATCATAAGGAATAATTTGTTCATATTTTAGCTAGAAATAATAAAAAAGCTGTATCCATTATTACAGACAATTTTTAAAGACCAAAACTATAATGACTAGTCATTTTAAAAAATCCAAACTCTAGCATAAAAGACAATATGCACCTTCTGAGAGTCTTACATAGTGACACATTCTACAATTTCAAACATACCATGAAAACAAATATGGCGATACTTTTAAAAACCAAGCAAACATGCATCCTTCATACCTTTAAAAACTATCAGTAAAGCCCACCAAAGTGTGAACTCCACAAAAAAATGTGCCCATCTGACACAGACAAGGCACTTGGATGTCTACACAAAAACAACAAAACAACTCTTACTTGTGTTGGAATGTAAAGAGCAGGTGACAAACTAAGTAATTTAATAAATGTGTTTTTCTTGACTTTTTTATTTCTTGTTTTTTCAGTTTTGAAATCAATTCAGAACAACACTTTGTGTCTAATCCTGCTATATATAGAAATCACTGAAGTGCAGTGACAGCAAAACCCACTTAAAGCTCTGCAGGATGAAGTATTACTTGAAGCTTGCTCAGAAAGCAAACTCTCCTCAGTGAGTATCTCCATAAAGATCAGAAAATAGTCAAAACCATACAGGCCAGTCCAGCAGGATGTGTTTGATTTTAACAACTGTTCTGTTGAAATATATCCTAGGGAATCATTTTAATTTCATAATTATGGAGAGTAATGTAAGTGCTTCACTGAGAAAAGATTTCCAAAATATATATTTTCAGCACTCAAGGCATTATTTTGAACATTAGCCCCTTCAAAACATGTATTTGGTATTCTAGCCAGAAATGCTGCCTTGGAATGAGTAAAAGCCAACATTTGTGCTCTCAGTGAAACAGCAGAGAGCTATTTGGGGTAGGCTGGCTCTGAGAAGCACCATAATATAAGAGTGGCTCCAAAGTGGCTGGAACCTACTTCTTTTCTCAGAAGATAATTGGTTAAGGGACAATAATGTATCTGTATTGCTTTGGGGGGCTAAAAATACCAGATTTAGCTAGGCCAAGTAGCTCTTCAGCAAATTGAGCTTCTTTTCCATCAAAAATTTTTCAGATGTGGAGTCCAGACTGGCTTTTCTGAGCTATATCAAGATTCTAGAGACTGTTGTTATGTCAACATTTACAAATAAATGCTGTCTCTAAAGCCTGACAATTTTTAACCTTCAAAATTTCTTCTCCTACCTTCAATTACACTGACTATTTTGTTCCCCAAAGAAACAGAAGGCTTTGGTCTATAGTATATTGAACACACAGTTCTGAATTGGTTGGAAATAAGAATCTGAACCTTAAATATATGGATGTGCAAAATATGCTCACACAGACCCAAACTAAAAAATCAAACTAAACAATTTTTTGTACACCTTTTTACTTAGCAACTGATAGTTCTATCTTATCCCAGTCACTTCTTTTACCACTTTTCCGTGTCATTTTTTCTTTCCACCCTGCTTATCTTCATATGTTTATCAGTAATACAGCTGAAAATTCAAGTAACTACTTTTCTCAAAATCAGTGATAACAATCTTATTCGCTGAATTACTGTCTTTTCACTTATTGACAAGATTTTCCCTATCCTTCTTCTGTGTGTGGAGTTGTTTATTAATAATCACTTTGCAGTGCAATGATTTTTAATCATTTGTTCAAAGAAACCAATTCAAACTAGTGAAAATCTTTTCACTTAGTACAGTTGGCTGAAATCAGGTGTACACAAATAAAATATTTAATTAGGACTAATCTATCATAATATATTCCAGGTGGAAAGAAACATGCCCCGAGGTCACCAATTTATTTTTATCTACTCCCAAACAGGCCATGGAAAACCACGCATATTTGGTTCTTGTTTAGAGCTGCTATACTAAAAAAGGACTTTATTCACTTCTTACAAAATCATTCATCTGGCCCAGACATCCTCTTTGTTTTCAGTTTTGTGTATGATTAAGCTAATTTTTGAGAATCCCAGGGAATCAGCAGTATTAACTATTCTATTGATTTAGTGTGGTATATAATTTGATACTTCCACATATTTAAGTTTTCATTTAGAATTTATTTTATTATGTGCATTACTCTTCTTATGTATTTTCCTCAACATCTCCTAAGCAGTTCTGTGCAATGCAAGAGAAAAAAACTCCTTTGTTTAGAAATGAAAAGTACAGTGTAACAGCTTTTTTTTTTTTTTTTTTTGGTAACATTCTATTTATTCTGTGTATTTACTGGTACTATTGCTCTCTGTGTACTGTCTCTTTATTAGCCCTGGCTTTCTTTTAGGTAATATAATGCAGAGTTAAACATACCCTACTAAGTAATCCTGGCCTTACTTTGCAGCCAAGAACAGCTGAAGGAAAGGCACACTGCTGTACCTCATTATTACATTTAGAAATCCCAGGCAATTAATAGACAAATTTTCTTTTCCCTCTGGAGGTTTGACTGTTTTCAGAAGAGAAATGAAGATTCACATAATCTTCATTTAGAAATAAAAGAGAAATAAAGAGAAAATAAAATTCATATATTGAGTAAGGCATTTTTCATTAGGATTGCTTGAAAAGCCTAGCAACAGACTCAAGAATCCAGAGCTTAGGCATATACAATAAAACTTTCCCTGGGATAAAAGTCATGGGGAAAAATAGCAAACAGACTTTCTTGGTGAGAACATATTTTACATTACACTGAGTTCATTTTAGGCAATATCATTCAACAATCAACACAAACATTTCTAAATTTCAGTTGCCTCATTCTTTAAAGTCATGCTGAAATTACATTTTTAACACTGACAGACAATACTTGGGGATTCACATTTAAATCTCAAGAATAGATGAAGAATTTATTTCTCTTGTGCTCATGTTCAGTGTCAGTTTGAGGCTGCTGTCTCAGATTCTTCAGTACTGAATTCACTCACAACTGTCCCACATGACACTAACAATTAAAGGCATCCCTCAGGTTTGCCCACCTCCACTGCAATCCTTTTAAAACAAAGACTTTCCTTT
Source organism: Cisticola juncidis (assembly GCA_013400215.1). NCBI lineage: Eukaryota > Metazoa > Chordata > Aves > Passeriformes > Cisticolidae > Cisticola > Cisticola juncidis. The sequence goes on along the minus strand of VXBR01012082.1, from coordinate 146,736 downwards.
GCTGAAAGGAGAAAACAGAGTAAAAGTGGTTTGCTTATTCTGGTTTTCAAAAAAACTCTGTATACCTCAAACTCTGAACATAGACGAAATAGCTGCATGAGCAAAGCTAGCTGAGCTTCACTCTAAGCTAAGGAGTATTTCAGCCTCCTCATTGATCAGGCTGCAGGTTTAAAAGTAGGTACATAACAGGTATGACTTTTCTGACACAACTTGCCTTTGTGATTAGCTGCTCTTTAAAAATAATGGAGCTTTGAACACTGATATTTTGGAAGGTTTCTAGGACTGTGAATGTTGTGAAATAAAATATGAAGAAATGCCATCCTATCAGAGATTTTGCATTATCCTTCTTGAAGAGAAGGGTAAGGTTTTATAGAAGGCCCCACTAATATGAAGAATAATTGAAAACATACAAAAATAGCATGCAAATTTCTATCTTTTCCTCTTCCATATATACCACTGTAATTATATAGTTTGATTATTGCAGCTTTCTTTTTGAGGTTCTTGCCACCCCAGTTCCTTCCCCCAAGCATGTTGGAAACATAGCCTTCAAGGTTTTTGGTTTCCTTTCATTCTGACTTCCAAGTAACATTAAAGATTTCCAAAATCTTTTTTCCTTGGAGAAGAGTAAACATTTTGTCCTTGTTCTTTATAGTCCTATTTTTTCATTGTCACAAACTCAACCACTCAAGACATCTACGCAGCCTCTTCCTGGTCTGCTCTGACAGAGCAGAAGCAAAAAGACACTATTTGCATCCATGAACACAAGGCAGTGCCACATATTTTCCTATCTTATTCACAAGAAAGTCTTTCTGAGAAAAGCTGTTATGCACTGTCGATGACCAAGAATATTTGACTAGTTTCGCCTTACTGAATCCACTCTGTGGACATTAAGTTAAGCATGCAACCTTCAGCTAATCTAAAAAACAACATGTAATCCCTATGAGGATTTCCAAAGCACTGCACTAGGCCAAGTAATTCAAATGGCACATGGAAGAGAAGCCATTACTTTGTTTAGGATAAAAGAACAAAAATTATGGAGCAGTGTGACACTGCTAAGTGTGACATGCAGTGTGACACTAAGCCACACCTTAGACCTCTACCTAAACTTCAACTGAAAACAGTAAGGGGGAGGCTTATCTTTTATGATGATGAGTAGAAAGTCAAATCATAAAGTGCTGTGGCTCTACTCTTGGTCAACTAAGATGTACCATTGAGAGATTTATTGTGAGGGCGGGTCAAGCACTAGAAAAAAGCTGTGGAGTGTGCAGTCCTACAGACATTCAAGACCTGACTGGACATCAGCGTGAGCAACCTCTTCCTGGTGAGTCCACTCTGAACAAGGAGTTGGACTGGACAAACTCCAGAAATGCCTTTCCAGCCCAGTGGTTCTGTGACTCAAGGAACTGACACAGGATACCTGAAAATGCTCACTGGAATGTCTCTCCCATGGCTTCCAATGGTCTTCAATTCAAATGTCTACGATGAGCTCCTTAGACACCTCTTCCCGCAACACTTCTAAATCCTGAATCTTTACACCATTCTTTCATCCTTTGTCTTCTTAAAAGGTTTTGTTTACAGGCCATTAAGATTAAAAAATAACTACCCTCAAGACCATATAATGAGCAATTTTCCTTTCCATAAGGATTTCTTTTTAATATAAAATTTTAATTTAAATTTTTAATTTAAATTCTCATCTGTGAATGTATCACTTGGTAGTGAAGATCAGATTTTTATGGGGTTTGCATATGAAGAAACAGCATGTAAAAAATTTTAAAAGTAACAATATTTAAACACAACTAGTGCTGAACAAGCAACATGAAAATGCTGCTGTATAACTCAAGTAATACAAGGAAATAAACAGCTAGGAATAAACATTCATTATGTATCTGGATGCAGGGAGTCTTTTCATCAGAAATCACTCTGACTCAAGCATGGAGGATTTCCAGAAATCTGACCTACTTTCATTTTAGAACAATTTGTGTAATATGCATACATTTCAGTACCTCATATTTAAACTTCACAGTGAAATCTAAAATAGTTGCAGATTGATTTAAAAGTTTGTAAAAAGCTGTAGATCAATGTGAGAACTTTTTTCTCAGTTTTAATTACTTATTATTACATTCTGCAGTCACATATAGGTGATGATAAAAGTGTTGAAAAGTCAATAACAGAAGACCAAAAAGCAAAGCACTACTGTGAAGTATTTTCTTAGGAAGAAGGAAGATGTTGAATTTGTATTTGATTGAAAGAGTGGTCACATTAAAAATGTAATCCAGCAACTTTATTCCACATACATGTATTCTTATCATTTACCAGACTAAACAGAGCCCATGCCCTTTCCCCAGCACTCAAGATAGACTGTTTTCCTGGTTGCATGTTATGACTTGGTGAATTTTGGAAATGCTAAACCAGCATTGTAAAATTTAAAACAAATAAAATTTGAGCACATCAGTTGCTTGACTGCATATTAGTTCCATATAATATTGATAAAAATACCAAACAATTATATTTAGAGATTTTGATAATGTCACAAGGGCATTTACATATAAGATTACATCAATAGTTTCATAGAGGCCTCTGTAGACTTCATAGCAAGCATTAATTAATTCTTCCTGACAATTGTTACACAAAAAACATTTAACTGTTTAATGCTCCATAGCTTCTCATTGTGCCTCTCCCTGTTTGCAGCAATCCCTTCAGCTCCTGGGGTTCTATAATCCCCAAGTCTCTGCCATCTCCAGATATTATCAGTGTTGTGGCATCTGGATGTTGAATTTAACATTTGACTGGAGCAAAACCTACATTGCTCCATTTTATTTTCCATTTATACAGTATCCCACCAAATAGCACTCGTCTGTTACCCTTTTATACTTCCAGAGAGTAATTAAAATTTGTTTATCTGCAACTTCTTTGTCCAGCAAGATGGCCAATGTTCCTCCCTTTTCACAAGCCAGAAACCATTCTGAGAACATCTGTAAACCTCTCTGCTTTCTGAAAATCAATGGTTCTTTGAGTCAATGCTTAGATTGATACTGATGTTACACTGGCTTTAGACCAAATTGACCATGTTAAGTGTACTAAGCATCAGCAGTTTCATGTCATGGCAGGCCTCACGTTAGAGATAGAAATTAGATGAGACACATACTCTTGTTCAACAGAGTGAAGAGGTCCGTGTTTATTCTTCCTCACAGCTCAGCCAACAGACTCTAGCAGACTCCCACTGCAGGTTTCCCCTGCAGACTCCTGACAGCAGACACTGACTGACCTCACAGCAGACTCCTCAGAGCAGCAGGTCTCTCTCCCATTTGTTCAGCCCTTCCCAACCACCTAACCCACTCTTTTATCACACTCATCCTTATTGCCTATAAATGTGACCCACTAAGTGCAATGCTGTCTTTGATAATTAGCACAGGAGTGACTTATCAGGGGCAAGATTGCCTGTCATCCATTCTCCTATGGTTTCAGATATCTAATCTTAACATTAAACATAATGACTTGTGAATACTGCAACATTCCATCTTGGTTTTGCCTTTGTAGTTTATGTTGTAGTAAGAGAACCACTGGTCATTAGGAAGAAGACAGAATAATAAGGATATATTGCAAGTGAAAAAAACCCACTAATTTAAAAAAATGCTAACTTTTGTAATAGTCATTGTTTTAAGTTGCCAGGTAGAAATAAAAAATTTCTGAAACATTTAATCTAAATATTCAAAATCCAGAGCAGAATGTACACCAATGCTATGTTTTAACTGACTTAAAATTAATTTTAAAAGAGCATATTCTTTTAAAACTGACTGAATAATAAAATATTTGTCCCATATTCACCAAACAATACAATTTTGCACATTTAAATTGATTTAAGTACAACACAGCACGTCCAAACTTCCATTCTGAAATCAAATTCAGTGGTGTTTGCGAGCACCTTTGACTTCAAAATGGAGTATTTAAATTGCAGAATGTTGCTAAACATGCTTTCCCTTTCTTCTATAAAAATGAAAGTCAGTAGAAGCTACATAAATAAAATTAAACTCTACTCTTTAGATACCATTTAACATAAGTGCTTTTGGAGTTGTCCAAGCTGAAAGAAACCAATCTAAAACCTGCCTTGTGTGTAAAAACATACTCCTAAAATTTCTTTTCATTAGAGACACCGAGTTGTCAAAGTCACAGACTAGTCATACAGAACAGAACAAACAAAAATCCCTCCATGTCTTCTCTTTTTAGCTCATAGTTTAATATTTTCATCAACATAAAACAGGAGCTATCTTGGCTTATTTTAATTCACCATTAAAGAAAGAAAAATTGACAACAACCCTTCCTGAACTGACAAAGGCTTTCCTTTCCAGGAAGAAAAAGAAACAAAACTGACAAGAAGTGACAGAATGCAGTTGTTTGTCATGTCATTCCCTGCGACAGAAAAAAAAGTGGATTTTTGGGAAAAAGCTTGGTTTTTAAAAGCTGGCAATAAACTTTAAAACCATTTTGCTGGCATGAACTAAAGTAGGTTTAGAAACAGAGTATTTGTGAAATAAATGTAAAAGCACTGGCTTCTACACCAAAAATACCATGGAAAGTTAATCCTGACAGAATACATTGTAAGGCAGTATTTTGGTATGTATTAATCATAGAACTATAAAATCACTAAGGTTGTAGAAGACCTCCAAGAGCATAGGGTCCCACTGAGCAAAACCAGCTCTCCATGAACTTTTACAGTGTGTGTCCATCCCACGAGTAACCGCTCTCTGTGAACTGCGGCAAGGCGAGTCCATCCAGGGGTAACAGCTCCTGTCGAACTGCCGCAGTGTGGGTCACTCCTCACGGGCTGGAGCCCTCCAGGCTGCTCCAGCATGGCAGCAGGGCCCCTCTTCCCACGGGTTTCCCACTGGATCACTGCCTCCTCAGCCATCCAGCTGCTCTGTTGTGTGCTCCCCCACGGACCACAGGTGGATCTCCATGGGCTGCACCAGGGGCTGCAGGGGAATCCCTGATCCAGTGCCTGGAGCACCTCCTGCCCCTCCTTCTGCACTGACCTTGGTGTCTGCAGAGTTGTTCTGCTCACATTTTCTCACAGTGCTTTTCCCTGGCTGGAATTAAAACTGCTTCTACAACCTTTGCCTTGATTTCTTCCTAAATATAGTATCAAAAGAAGGGCTTCTGCTGTGTCTAGTTGGCCCAGCTTTGGCCAGCAGCATGTCCATCTTCAGAGTCATCAGGAACTGGCTCTGCTGCACATGGTAGAAGCTTCTGGAAGCTTCTCATGGAAGCCATTCCTGTGGCCCCCTGCTACCAAAAAACACAGGCCATGCAAACCCAATACAGTGGGCTGTATAACTGGGATAATCAGAACTTAACATTGTTATGAGCCACAATACTGACCCCAGTAAAAATAAGGTATTTCACAGGCAGTAACTCACAGATGTGTCGGCTTTTCTTTGTAACCTGTTAAATGTCTGCATATTTTTTTTCCATTTTGTGTTCTTTAACACCTGCCCAGGACACCTGTCAGTTAGGAAAGGAGAGTGATTTCATACACTGTGCCTTTCTTCCATCTCTGCAAGAACTGCATTGATGGAAGACTAGAAAAGGAATGAATTAGGCTATGCATCTTTTTATTGGACTGTTTTGTGAAAAACAAACTGTTATTAAATTTTCCAAAGTATTTATTTATGAAAAATATTAATAGCATGAATATATATTTTCTTGTATAACATGTACAATCTACTATTTCATCACTGTTGAACAATACAAAAAACGCTGTTTATTACAAGCATCTAGAGTATAACTCATAAGCCTTGAGATGCATATTAACAAGTTTTGCCAAGACTTTATTCCTCTGTTCTCTCAAAAAGTACTATGATGTTCTCTTTCCAAAAGTAATTTAAATATAAAAGGAAGTCTTTTAAAAGCATTATTCACTACAGATTTGTTATTTGTTTCTAAATGAAAAAAAAAAGTGTTTTATTAATACAAAACAAGAATATTTTCATAACTAATTAACTTTTGGTCATAATATGGCCTTAAAGGATTGCCAGAAGTATTGTACTTAATCATAACAAATTAAGTCTTTCATTGGATTTGCAGGAAAAGCCTGAGTGACAGCCACAATAGTACAGCATTACAGAAATTGAAACATTCATATTTTTCATCTTCTTGGAAAAGTAAGACTGACCTGTCAAAAATTAATTTAAATTATTCTCTTTTAAGCTGATTAAGATTCATACCTGGAGCAGTCAGTTATTTTTCTGTCTATGCAATACCAGAAGGACAGTTCACTAATCAAAAAAAATCTAATTAAAAGGATGAAGAAGATAGAGAAGTCAGTAAAAAACATACTATCTTCCTAAATATGTGAAAAAAGTCCAAATGTAGTACATGTCATCAACCCTCATGTAAAGTCCTTTATAATCCCCTTTCACACAACATCTAATTGTTTTAGAGTCTTGAAAGCAAAGCATTGCACATAACAGGCTCATTAGGCAGAGCACTGTTTGCGGCTCTGTAGAGACCCAGACAGGGAAGGTAAGGAAGAGCATTCACAGGCTACCAAGCAGTCAGACAGGAGCTCCCTCTGCCTTGCTCCACAAGGATCTATCACAAGCAAGTTCCAAACATAAGACAGTAGAGATATGATTAAGTTCAGAACCATTCCCAAAATTCAAAATAACCATGGTTTTAGTACAAGTACTAACATGGCTCTACATAAAATTTTTTTGCAGTGGGGAAAAAACCTGTGATGAATGAAGCAGTTAACCATAGTTCTGTGAAGACACACTCAGCAAGCTGCAATTGCTCAGCCTCCAGAAGCAAAGGCTCAAGGAAGACCTAACTGCATCCTGAAGGCAGCCTAGAAGGAAAGCTGGAGAGGGACTTCTACATGGGTATGCAGAGATAAGACAGGGAGGAATGACTCTAAGATGAAAGATGCTAGGCTTAGATTAGAGTCTATGAAGTACCCAGGCTATACTTTCACCAAGGGGCCAACATTCTCACTTCCTTTTAAGTAGAAACACTTAAGACCCCTGCACAACTATTACCAGGTTTTATTTCTAAAGCTCTTTTCAATGATTTTCAGACTCATATGACTGGCAAGACTGATACAACTGTTCAGTGTGAAAAAACCCAAATGATGTGACAGAAATTATATGCAAGGAATACTGGAATTTTCAGTTTACAAAAGACAATGTTTTGATGCCCTTTTACAAAATGAGTTCACTCAATTGCACTAAAATTAAGATCTTGCAAACATTTTTCCCAGTGTTCATCTCTGCCAATCAGACGTTCATGGCTACTGTATCTCAGTCACATATGTGTATATATGNGAGGAGGGCAACAATGGTTAACCATAATTTTTCTCCTGATGTCTGAAATGGCAGCTGAAAATTTATTCTGCACATTAATTTTGATCACGGGTTCCACAGGGCAATAAATCCAATTCTACCAGTAGAGATTTCTTAAGTAAAAGATATGACATTTAAGGCTTATTGTCTTTATTTTCTTCAAAACAAAAATTCTGTCAAAGTCTTTCATGTTAATAGCACTGCTGAGAGGCTAAGCCTAAATGATGCCAACAGTATCTAGGAATGTGACTGCCTATGAATGTCTATGCACAACAGAAAGACAGTGATAATGCAGGCTGTTCATACAGCCATGAATAGGACCCCCCTGAGACAGTGGCAATGAACTTCTGCATTTCAAAGAAGCACCCTCAGACACTTAATGCCACCAGAGTCCAAAGGTAATTTCTTAAAAATGACAGGTGAAAAATCTGCAGCTGTCCATGGCCAAGGTGGGAAGTATTAGAGAGGAAAGATTTGATGGTAAGCGAGGAGTCCTGCAAAGATACGAGGGTTATTTTCAACAAGCACTGTTAAAAGAGAATTAAATGATGGTGAAATAGAAGAAGCTCATTGCAAATCACCTTTAATCAGTTATAATTCTACTGAAATTGGGACTATATGACTAAGATAGAAAATAATAAAGTGTCCTAACTGTGCCTCAAGACACTTAAATAGAAATTATATGTATGGCTTGTATAAATGTCACTTTATCAGATGTTATAATTTTAATCAAAATTACACTCTTTTGTCTTACTTCCCCTGCTCCCCACAAAAGTACAGTTCCCAAATAACTATGTGAATATCAACCATTCTTATTTCACTGCATGAATAATAAAGTTAATCTATGAATATACGTTTATTCAGTTAAAACTAGTTGAATTCTGCTAAGATGTGTGTTATGGAGAGAAAAAGGCTCCCAGGAAACACAGCTTAGAAACATGCCCTGCTTCCTTCGATAGCCTTCAGCATATGCAATTACCCAGCAACTCACTGGGGACAGAAAACAAATAGAAAAGGTTCAGAGCACTCTTGCTTCAGTTGCCTAAGAAATAATTTTTTCCTAAGAAATTATTTTCACTTATCAACCTTTGTCTCTTTAGGTAGTTGTTACCTAACTGTGTTAGTATTACTTGCAAGTATTCTCCAAATAACTACAAAGTATAAGCACACATGCATCCCTTACACTTCTGATTTTGTGTTAGCTACTGTGTAGTACATATGTTAAGTCTCTCTCCAAAGTCACTGAGTCAGCTTTAATTGTTTATGTAGAGTTTTAGTAACACACTTTGAAGCTAGACAGCAACTCTTTGATCTTTAAAAGCTTAAGTGAGAGATTCAAGTATATATCCTCAAACTTGCAGTTAATCTGAATTAAGACTCAAAATAAGGACTGATTCACATTTCAAATTAATCAGACATCTTAAGATGACAGTGGCTAACTGATTAGTGCCCAAAATATGTCATTCTTTTAGAGAAATAAATCCTAAGAAACATTTACCCTGTAACTTTTATTGGTAACATCCTGATATGAAGACCTCACTCAATGTGTAATACTGTCATAGAGAAGCAATTTCAATTCTTGGAGTCAACAGACACTGTACTCAACTATTCATATGACAGAAAGATTTAATAATTTCAGTTTTACTCTCAGAGCACAGCTAAAAGAAGGTAGTATTTAAAAATTACATCACTGCATTTCACATCAATGTAGAAAATTCCACAATAACTGAAGAGTCAAATGTAATACTAGGTGTTTTTTTTTTCTTTGCATAATGGTGGTTTGATTTTCTTCTCATTCTTTCCAAAAGGACAGGCATTTGTTCACATTTTTCCCCTTCCATAATTATGTCCCAGCTGCACTCCTAGCACAAACACACAGACACACACACTTTTTTTAAATTATTAAATCAGCCAAATCTAGGTTTGAAGAAAGATGAAAAGAACACTAGTACAATAATTCCTGATGTTTCAGTAACAGCACATAACACTCCTGCTTTAAAAGGACAACACACTTAGAGCAGCTGTCCTAGTCTAGTTAGAATTATGCTTGGTAGTCTCAAAGAAGGACACACAGACACCTGGATTTACAAAGAGACTGTGATTACATCTGAAAAAAAAAACAACTTTGTACAAGAAAGGGAAGCCTAAAAGTGTCCTGCTATGACTCAGCTCTTGAAGGCTGGGGACCCCACAGTCTCTAATCAGTATAAAACGGAGACAAATATTTTAGAGACAATTACGTGAGCAGCCAGGCAGCTGCAAACCAAGCCCCCACACCCACCCAGCTGAAACTGCAGAGATTCTGGCTCTCTCCCAGAACTTGAGCAAAGTCTCTCTACTCCACCATACGAGAAGATCATGGTTACTGCCTCATACTGCACAACAGGAAAATTACAAAAAATATTCATCTTAATATAGATACTAGGATCCTGTGATGCTATAACAAAATGTAAATAGTTTGGAAAGGAGAGTAGGGATGTGTGAAAACATGCAGCTCAGAATGCTTTTGAGTCTTTCATCTTCACTTGGAGAAATGTCGCAGCACTTCTCTCAGATGCATTTAATAAACCTGCAGCTACTTAACCATATTCCTCACTGTGAGCAAATGCTGCTTGTTCTTACATGGAACATGGGACAGTAATCCTGAAATCTTCAACTTAGTGTCAGCACAGAGCCAGCAGCTGACACTTATGTGTGCTATAGATGGCTTACATGCTCAGCACTGGCTGAGTCTTCAGCTTCATAGTCTTCGGCTTTTAATCATACCACTGCAGAGCCATACTAATGGTAAGTGTAGCCTTCAAAATGAGAAATAATCCCTTTATTTGTCATTTATTGCAAAAGTCCTAAGGAGTTGCTTCAAGTTTTCCTCTATTATAGCTAGTTTCTTACGTTCTCCTCTTTATTTTAATATTAAAGGCTTATGAGTCTGATAGAGGGAGATAAAATAAATGCTCCAATTGATTCTTCAACCAGTTGACCACAGGAGGTTATGAAAAAACTCGCATGCACAGCATAAAATAAATTTGTATTATCAAGTACATGAAACATTATTCATGCTTACACAGAACTGATTTCAAAATATTAATAAACTTAGAAGTGAGAACTATATAGCCTCTCCACACAGAATATAATAACTAATTCATTTACTATCCCGTGAGACATTTTTGGGACCCCTAGACTGCTAGCTGACAGTAAAACACTGCAATCATACGGAGTAGCTGTGGCCTCAGATTCAAGATTTCCATGCTATATCCCATAGTGGTAGGGGAAATCTGTCAGTCCAGTGCAAATATGGATGTTCTCTCAATCTCAGACTGTCTTAAAAAAGAAGTTTCAAAATAACAGGGAAGCATGTATTGTAATCACTGATCCTCTTAGTGGGAGAAGAGTTGGTAAGACAGTATAGTCACAGACATCACTAAGTTTCAGAATTAATTTTCTGCTAAAAATAGGGAGATTGTACTTTCTAGTGTTGCCTTCATGTCACTTTGGGCTCCAATAAGAACCAAATACTGCCTGATATTTGCCCTAACCTTTCTCATCTGCATTTTACCACCTCACAACTTAATTCATGGTGAACCTGTGAATTCTCAATTTAAAGTGTTACTATATATGGAAACAATCTGAAATTACTGAAAGAGATATGCTGTATTATTTTCAAATTTCAGTGAATATGAGTTTTAAACCCCCCATACATGTTGCTTTCTCTTGGATTTTGGTCAAGCTTCCTCCAGAACACAGAAAATTTGCAATCAAAATCACTTCTTCATGGAAACACACATATTAAATACTCCAAATTTGACTCTTTATCTCCAACTACTGTTGTCATTTTATCAGACCCTTTACTGGACAGCACAGACACATTAGAAAGAACGTTCTAGTGGTAGAGATGACAACTATTTTGTAATATTCCATTACAGATTTGAAAGAAAATCAGAATCAATTAATTTCATTTGTTCTTAATGACAGAACAAGAGGAAACACTTCAAGCTGCAGTAGGGTACATTAGTCGCCCTACCAGAGGAAAAAATTACACTTACCAGATCATTAAACAAACTGCCAAGTGAAGTTACAGACTCATTATCACTTGAAACATGACACTTGTCAGAGATGCCAGAAATAATAAATTTGCCTTGCCAAAATGGTAATGGGTTGTCCATAAATTCCAGAAGAAACACATTCCAAAACTAAAATGGCTTGATTACATTACAAGAATTACTTGTTATTACAGTCTGCATCATTTTGTTTAGTCAGTAGGAAAGAACATGAGAAGTGCTACAGCAAACAGATTCTTGAAATATTACTTGACTGGCAGTGTATTTAATGAAGCTTTTTGTTAGAAACTTTCACTTCTTTTCTTACTGTTTGAAAATTTATAACATAATGCAGTTTTAGTCAGGAAATAAAATCCCTTCAGCTGTGTTTTTTTCATGTGTTTTCTATACACATAAAACCAAGGCCACCTGCTTGTTGTCCATCCCACTCTATACCTTACATGAGGAAAACCATCAGGTACAGAACTGAACACAGCCTTGGGAAAGCACTGTGGCTTTGCAGGGGCCTGGCTGTCACAGGCAGCCCTGCCCAGAGGGCACTTGGTGACCAGGAGCAGCAGGAGCAAGGGATGCTCCCGAAGGGTGAGCTGGCAGCAAAGGTGCTTTGGGCACCAGATGAGCACCAGGCAAAGGGGCCAGACAAGGCCAAGCCAGGAAGCCCAAACAAGCTGTGAGGAAAGCTGGTGCCAGTGAGTCAGTTTGGGGGAAAAGGGTGTCAGGCTGGGTTCAAATGGGACTCCTGGACCTTGAGCAGGAGGCTGCAGCCCAGTGGTGCCCTCAGGGTTCAATAATGGACCCCCACCATCAAAATGCATTGGTTCTAGTTTTGAAGGCACAAGGGCTTTGTGAAATGCCACGCTGTAATTTAGATTTTACATTCTGGTTTGTTTCTCAGCTTTAAAGCAAGTTTTATTTACAATGGCCAGCTAATTGTGAAAATTAAACCATTCCAGTACAGGTAGGGTAACCTCTGTCAGCATGGTACAGCTGTTACTGTACAGAGACACGCCATGCCTAAAATGAGCATCTCTACACGTCTGCCACACTGGGAACAGACTTCCTGCCAGCTCTAGTGACTTCAGTAAATGACACAGAAGTCTAAAGGTGAGAACTGTGAAAACATTAAGTTCAGCAGCATGCATACGTTAATTTAGAGGGAATGAAATTAGCAAGGGCAGTAAAAAGCAGTGACAAACACCACACTGCCTTATTTGCAAGCACTGTCTTTGAACAGGTTTCCACAGCTTAGGAGAGGGACTATGAGGCCTGGTATTTAACCCCAACACTCATAAATTTTCTTACAGACATCTCAAGCTACACATAAATGGCTTTCACAGACAAAACATCAAAACACATACACTGAAGATTCAACACAAGTCCTCTTCCAAACAGAAAAGTCATTGTCAGGCTGACAAAGAATTGATCTTGGTCCAGAAGGTCACACGCTTCACTTTCAAGGACAGCCCAGAATAACATTTTGTAAAGACCATGGAAAGGAAATACGTCAAAAAATTAAAAGATAGAATCTTGAGCACAGAAAAATGCTAGCTGTGAAATAGCAACCAAAGTTAAAATGACTGACAATTCAGCAAGGTTCTTTTTTTCTTCTTAGATATTAAAGTTAATTAAAATTGGTGAAGTCATCAAGTCATTTGTGGCTTATCCTAAATGTAATATAATCTCATCTGAAAAGCATGAAATTGCTCTGCCTATATCTATTACTTCAATTCTTGGTAACTATTATAGTCATTCAATAATCCAATTACTATAAATTACATTGCAGAAGTAGGTCTATGCAATAGCCAAAATAGAAAAGCATTGTGACACTGCCTGCACAACACTAATTGACCAAAAGAAACTTATTAGGTAAAACAAACTGAAGAAAACAAAGCTTGTTTTGACTTCCCACAATACATATGTCTAAAAGTCTTTCAGCAGAACAGAGCACTCTATAAACGTATATGCATTTTCAAATGCAAGAGTCAGAATGTATATTGAATCTAGAATGTAATATTAACATTTGCTTTCAATGCAGTTTGGAAGATGCTGTTTGACATCAGTAAATAGGCACTCTTGGATGCTGATCAAACAAACATCTTAAAATACAGGAACAACATACTCATCCATGTAAAGTTCCATTTTCTGGTGCCCGATACAAAAGGGTTTCATCTAATCATCTGGAGCCACTGAGATTCATGACTTAACTAACAAGTTAAGTCTTGTAACTTGTAACTTGTAACTAACAAGTTTTGTAAAATCCATATCCAATAAAAGAAAGTCTCCAAGCAAACTAAGCATTAATTATCATCATTTGCAAAAGAAAAACAATTATTTCTCTTCCTTTTTGAAATTATGAAAAACATCAGGCAAAAATCTGAAGTTTTTGAAAAAGTAACTTTTCAGAAATTGTTGATGTTGTTTTATTCTATTACTCTTGTCTAAACAACCCAGAAAAACCCCTGTTCCCATACATTTCTTTAAGGTATTTAGCTTTCACATGTATCACAAATGAAATCTCTGTCTCATGGAACATGAAAGCATATTGTCTAAAATTCCTCCTAAGTGCAAAGCACAGTCTGGCTCTGTAAATCTCCAGAACTACCAAGACGTAATGCAGGCAAGAAAAAATTAAAAAGAATATACACATTCATCCACAAGGTAAAATAAGACTCAAGTTCAAATCTGACAGATTAATTACAAAAGTTCATACTGATTTATAAATTGTGCACCCTCACTAAGGTTAACACAATCCCACAGAAACTGCACTTGTATTAATGAGATCCACTGGATCTAAAGGTATGGTCCTAAAAAGTGTAACAACTCATGTGGAGTGAAAATGAAAAAAAGAAATAATTAGGCTACAGTGTTAATATAAGTTGTGAAATAACTGCAGATGCGATTTATTTGAATTTTCCATGTACTTTCCTACAGAAAAGAGATCTGCTTACTGTTTTAGTGTTTGAGACAAGTAAAATATTTTAGTTACATCTAGAAAATTATGACAACCACAGTTGAGGAAGAAAAAAGAGTTTTATTGAAAATAAATATTATGTTTTACTTTTTCATTTTTTTCTGATATATCCCCTTATGTTTTGTTTGGTACACTTCTTTTTACACCTCTGCATGTTTTAGTTAGTTAGTATTTCATCTTTTTAAATACATATAATTTTCCTCCATGGTTACAAACCAGGCTGGTTGATTCTCTGTCCTAGTTGAGATTTCGATTTCTATTCAGCTGGTTCATGATCTGAGTACTTGTATTAGCATGAAAATCCTGAACAGCACAACACATTTTTATCAGTTACTATTCATTTAGTTTCAGCTACTTTTAGAAAGATCTGATATTAAGTAATTAAAAACTGTAACAGCAAAGCTAAGTTTGAATTTGAAATGTAGTTGTGTCTGACTCAGTAACACATCTCTAATATTTTGCCTACTTTAAATCGGTAATTTGCCATCATTTGCTAACAACACCAAACTGTGTGGAGCAGTCAGCAAGCTGGACAGCAGTGATGTCATCCAGACATACTTGAGAGGTGAGCCTGTGCAGACCTCATGAAATTCAACAGGGCCAAGTGCAAGGTCCTAAATTGGGGAAAATTCAAGCAAAAACTTAGGCTGGGTGAAGAATGTATGGAGAGGAGCCCTGAGGAGAAGACTTGAGGCTGTTTGTTGAAGAGAAGCTCAATGTGATCCTTCCAAGTGTACTTGCAGTCCAGAAATCCAGAAACTCAAACAATCCTGGGCTGCATCCCAAGGAGCATGGCCAGCAGCTCAAGGGAGAGGATTCTGCTAGTGAGACCCCACTTGGAGTGCTGCATGCAGCTCTTGGGTGTCCCACAAAGAAGGACATGGACTTATTGAAGTTAAGTCCCAGGGATAACTATGAACATGAGCATTGGGCTCCCCATAGAAGACTCTGGGGAAACCTTAGAGCAGCTCGCCCAAAACTCACCCCCTAAAAGGGTCTTACCAGAAAGCCAGACTTTTGACAAGGGTTAGCATTTATTGGGGTTTAGGACTTTTCCATTTGTTTCTTTCTCTGAATTTTTTCCCTTTGTGTTGATAAGAAACAGTAATGACTGGTCATCGAGAGACAAGTAATCACAGAGAAGGGGAAGGAGTGCAGCTGGCTATCCTAGCTGAGGGACATTCTCCTGGGAAAGGCAGAGATACCACAAGATTTGGGCTGGGGAATGGGCTGGGAGCAGCTCCCAGCCCTCTCTCACTGTCAGCTTCAGAGAAGGATGGTCGAGTTGCTGGTTACTGGGTGGGAATTCGCTGCCGCCACTGGAACTCAGCCCTGTCCTGCTTCTTCTGCCCCGAGTAATCCTTTACTCATGAGACCAGCCACTGAAGTGAGACCTTATTAACACCTTACCTCACTAAAAAAGGGACTTTCACCATCTGCAGGGATAACCTCAGCAAAAACCCCAGGACCTTGAGCCCTCTCCTCTTCAAGGGAGCCTCTCTCATCTACCACTCCAGGATTAACCTCATACCTGCCGTTCCAGCTTGCCCCTTCCAAGTTTCCTGCTACACCTCCTTTTGCTATCCAGAGGGGGGACCGGGATCAGCTGCCCCTGAGGGTTTATAAAGAAAGCCCCTGCTCCATCCATTTCAGCTGGCTGTGTGGAGATGGCTGGAACTCTCACCACAGTGCCCCTGTATCCCTGGGGGAATCATCGGACCTGCCCTGCCGGGCCTGGAGCCAGCAGCGCCCTGCCAGCTGTGACCAGAACTGCACCGAGGGGAAGGCAAGTGCCTGCAGCCGAGAGAGGGGCTGTTAGGGTTCCTGGTCCTGTTTGTTGTTCCTGCTGTTGTTGTCATTTGTTTGCCTTGTTATGCATATTAATAAAAAACTATTATTCCCTTTCCCATATCTTTGCTGGAAGCCCCTTAATTTCAAAGTTATGGTAATTCAGAGGGAAGGGGGTCCTATTCTCCATTCCAAGGGAGGTTTCTGCCTTCTTTGGCAGACACCTGTCTTTCAAACCAAGACAGCATGACTGGACAAGGGGGAATGGACTTCAAGTGAAAGAGGGCAGATTTAGATTAGATATTAGGAAAAAATTCTTCACTATGACAGTGGTGGGAGCTTGCTCAGAGAGGTTATGGATGTCCTGTTCCTGGAAGTGTTCAAGACAAGGCTTCCAAATCATTCTACGATTCTATGATATGAAAATAAAATCCACCAATGAATGCCAGAATTTTCAAGCTCTTAATAAATCAGTTGTTGCAGAAAGGCATTATACACATCACATTATTGAAAGAAGAAATCAAAAGTGTAACATTAGCTTTCAGAAGTCTCCTAAAAATGCTTTCTACATCCCACTGCTATATATCCATTAAGTTAAATCTTCCTGTTAGAAAATTTAATATTCCTACTTGTTGCTTAGTAACACAGTGTGCCATAGCCACTTTACCATGTGGCTTTCCCACATTTTTACCAGGTATTAGATCTCCTTCTGGCTTAATTAATTTTATATTCAGCATCTTCAAAGGAACAAGAGCTTTAATGTGACTAATATAACTTTTTTTCCCCTCACAAAATTCAAATGTTATTATACTAATTAGTACACTATTTGAAAAGAAAGTACTGGATACTGATTCTGTAGTTCCATCCAGGTTATCTTACTTACATGTCACTTCTTGAAGTACCACAGAGAGACATCAGATCCTGGTATGACACGATCCACTGCAGGGTGCCCTGGAGATGTTTAGTGCAGCCTTCTGCTCACAGCAGGGTCTGCTGTGACAAACAGACCCACAACCACTACCTCCAGAGTCCAGATATTTAACTCATATCACCTATCCAGATCATAAGCTATCTGTATCCTTGCTATAAGAATACTATAGAAGATGGTTTCAAAACCCCTACTAAAGTACAGGTAAACAAAATCTGCTACTCTCTCTTTGTATACAAATCCCATCATTTTGTTATAAAAGGCAACCAGGTTGGTCAGGCATGGTCTACTCTTGCGAAGTCCACACTGACTGGTCATAATCACCTTCTCCTTCACACAGTCATGAAATCTCTATCACATTCTAAAAGGATCCAACTGCACAATATTGTGAGGGCCCAAGCTGAGAGTTCCAGCCTGGATTTTCCCATATGTAACTAACTATAGGTCTGCTATCAAGATTGGTGCAAGGTATGCCTTTCTCTGTTTATCCAGACTCTCCCATAAAGCGTATGATTTTTAAAAGATGATAGAAAGTGGCCTTGCAAGGACATAACCCAGTGCTCTCAGCATTCCTGTATGCAGTTATATCAAGTCCCATGGAGCTTTTGCAAAGAAGCTGTGTTTTGATCCTCACCCACAGTTGGCAGATCTTCTTTTCTGCCCTAAAAATCAGAGGCCTGGGACACCTGACAGCTGAAGACTGAGAAAAAGAAGGCACCAAGCAGAACCACAGAATCATTTAGGCTAAAAAAGGCCTTTAAGGTCAAATCCAACAGTAAACCTAACACTGCCAAGGCCACCACTAAACCATGTCCATAAGTGCCACGCATACATGTCTTTTAAATAACTTCAGGGATGGTGACTCAATCACTTCTCTGGGTAGTCTATTCCAATGCTTGACAACCCTCTCAGTGAAGAACATTTTCCTATGTGTGTGTATATATACACTATATATTATATGTTATATGTTATATCCAATGAATAGATAAATAGAACCTGAGGCCATTTAGATGAATAGATAGTAGAACCTGAGGCCATTTCCTCTCTTACTAGCTTGAGGCCTGTTTTTCTCATTCCATAGTATCTCAGCTTTGCATCTGTTTTCACCTGCCCCATTCAGCAACAGTCTTACATTTCCCTTGTTCAGCCTTTTAATACTAATATAGTGATGGAAGCTCTTCTTGTTGCCCTCAGTGTCCCTTGCAAGTCTTAACTCTATCTGAGCTTTGATTGACCTGATGCCATTCCCATACAACCATGCAACATTTCTAAATTCCTCCTTTGTGGTCCATGTTTGCTGCATTTTTGCATCAAACATAGCCATGACTTTAACAAAGTTTCTATCCTGCCAATTCTATTTGACATCTTGATTATTGTGACAGACATTGTTGGTCACAGAGAAGGTCTCTTCATGAGGTTTCCAGTCTGTCACTCCACTCTGGCTGGAGAATGGAGGACCAAATTACCTACAAATTTCACCATGACAAAAGTAAAAGCACACATATAGGTTAAATGACAGCAAGACAGAATGCAATTATCTGTGTTTTTAAGTATGAAGTTACACTAAAATCTTACATCCCTTAGACCCAGAAGTTTCCTTGATCAAGAAGATAAACGTTATGGCAAAATCTTTACTTAAAGATTTACAATAAAACAATGTCTGTAATTGAGCCTTCCTTTATTCTCTGTCATAAAAGAACTCTGATAGTAAAAATACTCTGAATAGAGACAATGAACAACATTTCATAGTCCTCAAAATTGTAGTCTTCAACTGATTTTCTCCTTAAAATAATAGATAGTAAGTGGTAAAAGGCACACTTCAGAAATATGGCCTTCATCTGCTTGTGCTTCTTCATTTTCTTCTTTTAAGAAATAATTTGTGGAACTACAATTGGAATGCATGAAGAACATCTTCACCATGAACTGCAAAGATGGCTCAAGTAACCTTGTTCATCTTTAGGATGGAGATCCCACAAAATCTAAACCTGAACCTTGGATCCGGGAACTGTAGTATCTAAAATATCCCCCAGATGTTTTAGACATCTTACTTTCAAGAAGCAGATGCTCCCAGCTCTAACAAAGCTTTTAGGTCCAGCCTAGAAAACCATAAAAACTTAAAATAGAGAGACACATACATGTGGTTTTAAGTAGCATAACATATAGCATATCAACCCTGAAAGGTTTCTGATTTCTGAATCACAAATTGCCACTTTACTTTAGTGCAGAAAGATGAAGCAGCAATTTAGGTAAAATAATTCTCCCATAGAACCATGAAATAAATGGAATAGCAATTAATAATTCTATTCTTACATATGCCAAGCAAAGAAGTGGTAGAAGATCGGTGGACTTGGTTGTTGTGTATAGCTCTAAATACTGTTTGGGGAACACGCTATACAGAAATGACACAGTTCCAACTCAAACATTTAAACTGGCTATCACTGTGACTCGGTTTGAAAGACAGGTATCTGCTAAGGAAGGCAGGAGCCTCCCTTGGAAGGGAAAATGTAAATCCCTTGCTTCTGAATCATAATAATTTTGAAATTAAGGGGTTCTCAGGCAAGGATATGAGGATAGAAATAACAGTTCTTTACTAGTATGTTTAATAAAGCAAACAAACAACGACAGCAGCATTAACAGCACACAGAACCAGGAACTCCATGACAGCGCTCTGGCTGCAGGCACGTTCCCCTTGGTGCAGTTCCGCTCACGGCCAGCGGGGGCGCTGCCGGCCCCCAGCGGGCAGGGCGGTGCGCTGATCCCCCACAGCTGCAGGGGGCGCTGTGGGCGGGCTCGGGGAGCGCACGGCAATGGCAGCTCGGCTGAGATGGGCGGGGATGGAAGGAGGCTTCGCTTCACAAAGCCCTGCGGCACCCGATCCCAGTGCCCCAGCAAGCTACAGGGCAGCAAAAGCTCAGAGCAGTGCTGAAGAAGCAGTGGGGCCAGGGCAGCAATGGCAGGGCAGGGAGAGGCGAGCTGGGCAACCCAGGCACCCGAGCAGATGGTAATAGGTCCCTTTTTTAGTGAGGTAGGTGTTAATAAGGTCTCAGTTCAGTGGCTGCTCTCACAAGCAGAGACTCACCCCATGACAGAAGAAGCAGTTCTGGGCCCGGCTCTGGGCTGGGCTCTGATGGCATCAGCGAATTCCCTCCCCCAGGCAGTACCTCTGACCGTCCTCCTCAGAAGCCGAGTGAGAGGGAGAGAGGGAGAGCGCCAGCTGCTGCCCCAGCCCCATCTTTAACTTGCTGCCCTTTGGAGAAACTCTTGGATAAGAGAAGTGCAACCAGATGCCCCGCTCCCCTGGGCTTGGCCACTTCTTTTCTTTTTTCTTAAGTACCCAGACATTAGTGCTTCCTAACAATTTATGGGAAAAAAAAAATCCCAGTAAAAGGAACAAAAGGAAAGAAACCTAACCCCCAACACATTGCCATAAAAAGAATTTTAAAAGTTTAAATTTTGTCATGATCAATTCAATTTTGAACCTGTTAATGTCCAGAACATGGTGATCTCCAAAGCAGTGTTCACTTTTGTAGCAGTGCATTTCTGTAGGGATTCTTCTATCAAAATGGCTGTGAATCTGCAAGCTAAAAAAACCCAGTCAAGCATAAAAATATTTTAACAGAAATAAACAGCTCCAAAAGATAAGAACCTCTTTCTTTTTTTTTTTTCTGTAAAAAATAGAGAAAATTAAAAGCTAAACACAAATCAATCATCTGTTTCATGCTCTGAGATATGTAGTTATGGGTACTTCATGAGAGATGTCTGGAGTATCAGACTGCAGCTGGATTCCTACGAACAATTTTTACAGACAGATGTGGGCCAACTGAAAGAGCTGCTGCAAAGAGCAAATAGCCTACTGCAAGATTAACTTGGGTCTCCAGGTGCCAGGAAGCAGCGAGAACAGGCTTTTCCACCAGGGAAGGCAAGCAGGGAGCTCTGAGTAGTTGAGAGGCAGAAAAGGGCAGTGTCCAGGCCCACTAGAAGAATGGTCCCACAGTTCACAAGAAAAGTGGAGCAAAATGTCAGCCAAAGTACAATATCAAACATTAGAAATAGTGAGAGAGTTTACCAACAGGCACAGTTAATGCATGAACAGACATGTATACCCTCTTTACACATGATCAGATTAGAAACATTCTCTCCTGCTATTCACCTGATTCATGGGAAGACTTTGTGTCATATATTTATTTCTTTTCACTACCATTTTAATGAAATTGTTGGCTGACTAAGAGTTAAGATATTAGCAATAGTTGGCAGCATGCAACAGGAATTGAGAAAAATTGGGCATTAAGTTATTAGGGTAATGGGCACTGCAGTCATATTTATGTACTGCTTTTTGAAGGCAGAAAAAGCCCTGTGTTACTCACAGGACATGGGTATCCTCATGTTCAAGGATGCTCTGAGGTAGAATTCAAGCGCCTAAAATACTCTTTCCAAAAGATTTTTTTAAACTCTAATCTTACCCCGATCTTTAGTTTATTTCCCAACTTTTCCTGATTAATTAATAGGAAAAACAATTTCCTCTGGCAAAAAAAAAGAGCGTATTTTGCATGCCTCAAAGATTACCCACATCTACTATCTGAAATATTCTTCACTAATATGCCGTACCTCATTTCTTAAAAGAACCAAGTAATGATGATTATTCTGCATTCTATTAAAAAGAGGAACAAAACATACAGCAGAAGTTCTTTCCTCTAGAGTTCCTCAATTTTTGTAATTAAGGAAATTTGCAGATTGAGGAAATGTTTTCCATCTTGCTTTTCATAGCACACCCTNAAAAAAAAAAAAAAGGAAGGACTAGTACGAAGGAGGAAGAGGAAGAGCTGCCAATACTTACTGTTTTATCCTGGCTTCCAGTGCTATACACCAATATCTAAGGAAAGTGGGGATTTAGCAGGGTAGGCAAGGAAGACACAGGTACTTTCCTCAATTGTACACTGCGGGGGTGGGGGGTGGGAATGGGGAAAGTGAGAGAGAGAGAGTGGATAGTAAGGGGACTGCACCTTTTAATCACATTAGGAAGATAAAAACAGGATCAAATTTACTGAGCCTGTATCTATACAGACTAATAATGCAGTATAAAAGAAGTTGATCTGCAGAGAGTAAAACTACTTTTGTCAGGGATTCAACACTCCTAACATCAGCATTTTGAAGAGGTTTTAATTTGGACTGTTCTGGCGTGGTCATACAGACTGAACCCTCACTGGAGTCTGCAATTGATCAGGTGCATCTATGAAGCAACTTTCAATTTGGTTCCATTTGGAAGCCTGGATGCTTCCCTACCAGAATTTCAGTTTACACTAGAAGCAGATTTTTGAAGCAAGTCTCCTCCAGTCATTCCCACTTCTCATACCATGGTCTCCATCATGTGCCCCAGAGCACATGAAGAGGAGGTGCTCCAGAGCCAAATCTAGACAGACTAACCACTAACAGTCCATGAGATAAAGCTAGAGCTAATCTGAAATCAAACTGTTCATGTTTGATGACTGAATGTTCAGTGCCTCTGCCTTATTCCATGGATCTACCTGTATTCAGATGTGCTACTTGCCAACACAAGATATAATTCTGATGCTCACCAAAGCCATGCACTTATCCAAAATAAAATATTAATGCACATGTCCTAGGATGAAATAGAATTTTGGAATGGATTATTTTCCATCACTTTATGCTTCACTCTGCAAACCACAGATGTCTAAATACTTGTTTGAAACAAAAGTCCTTTACTCAGATCACTGGTGATAAATTTCCCCGAGTAAAAGGGTCAGCAAGTCGCAAAGACTTCTGAGCACATCGAGTTGGTACAAGGACAAACAGACAGCTACAGCAGGTAGCTGAGGGCCTGAAGGACAGATGCACAACTGCATGAGTGAATCGAAATGCTTTTGCCCTCTCTGAAGACATGGACCACAATCACACCTCCCACAGGAATGGTCAGTACCAACCACATTTTGGGTATGATCTGGAAGACTGCTAATTAGCATGGGATAAAACTATGCAAAGGAAAATGCTAACATTTTAACAGTTATAATTGAGTGCATTTTAGTGCTTGGCATTTTGCCATGGCCATGTTCATGTGCTCTTACTGACTGCAACTCTGTAGTGTAGGCAGTAGTAATTCCAATCCACAGAAGGATAAGATTTAAATGGAATATTATTCTGCTTATAGAGCAATTACTCAACATCCAACAAAACTCCCAGATCCCAAAGCAGGGCTATACCTTTAAGTCATAGGTTACCCTTTATCACCAGTGGAAAAGTTGGAAACTATTAAGTCTTGAAAAACTAAGGTAAGGTGTTATGTTCCAATTATATGAAACAGTAATAAAAAGTATCTGCAGAGCTCATTAGTGAAAGCACCTTAATTTCACATAAGGACATGAATTAGTTCCACAAGATATCTGATCTGTAAATATCAAGCAAGCTGATGAAAGACTGTTTAGACTGCAATTTATAACAAGTGTAACTAATTTTTTATTCTGTGCAATAATGCCGAAGATGACAATTTTCCATTATATTTAAACAATAAAAAAGATTTCAGTATTTATTGCAGATTATATAGAGAGAACACAGAATACTACTTTGACTGTTCTTTTAAGTCATCTCCAGTTAAATGTAAAATAGAGAATTAGTTCTCTGTGAGCAGAAGCCCTCCTAATGAAACATCAACACGACAAATAAAACCAGAGGTTATAGTCAGACTAATCAGTTACAGACAAATAGTATTCTTAGACCTAAAGAATGTGTCCTCATCCTTCATTTTGGAGAATGTTTTGATTACGTTATTTAAATGGAAAAGATACCTTCTCCATAGGACAAGAGTTTTTCAATTTATATTGATAATACTCCCTCAGCTGGCCTCTATTTGCCAAAATTTCACAGAAATACTTGAAAAATAATGATGCTCTGCAAAACAATATACTTTTTACCAATTATAAATTCCATCCAAAAGGAACTTATAGAACATCATTATGTTAATCTCACACCTCAGCGCCATACAATATGGTAATAGGTTGGTGGATTTGTTTTAGTTGTATTTCTTAGTTCTACTAAATATGCTGCGCTAAGCCATAATTTCTTAAGGCACAATAGTCTGCCTTACAAAAAAACACATTTATATTTCTCCCACAGTAGAAAACACTAACACTAATTGCTTAAAATTATACATGAAGCACTCACTTCTTTGTGACACTTGGCAATGAATCACATATTGGAGTAATATAGGGGAAATTTTATAAATTTTAAAATATTAAGTCTTGAGTTTATGCTATAATTTGATGAAGCAAGAGGTGTTTACAAAACAGAATTAGGTTGACCCTGGGCAGATTAAAATGACACTGGTATTATGAGAATTAGAGAGTCAACTCAAGCACATTTACTACATTTAGGTATTTTTTGCTATGAAAACTACAGCAAATTGACATAAATTAATCTCAGCAACATTCACAGAAGTCTGTCAAACTGCCAAAAGATGGAAAGAAGAAACACAGATAGCAGAGACGTAAGTATGGACTTTCTCTATTACATGAAAATACAAATAATGCATTAAAAACAACCCAGTACTCCCTGAGGTCTAGGAAATACGTGCCTGCCTACTCACCCCTTTCACATCCATTCTCTTTTTATAACTACCCTATAATGTTTCTGGTTGTAGGAAAAAAATCCTCTATGCATTTTTTGTTAACTGAAATGGAGGACCTACAAGACTACATGTTCAACTAATGAGAAAGTCTGATTTATTTTTATTAGATCTACAGCAAAGATTATGAAGAAAGAGCACAAACTAGTGAAGTACAGAAAGGGAGGAGTAAGTAAGCACAATAGCACATAAGCACAACTAGTCACAATAAACTAAAAATTCAAAATATGATAAAAAATCCCTACATCAGGTCACCTTGTCAACTGTGGTTGGTTTGTGTTTTTTCCCTACTGTCAGTAAACCATTACATATTTTTTCCTGTTTCCTGACATTTGAATGGAATATTCTTGAGGATTTAGACACAGATGGTTCCAACTGCTACAAGACTGTCCTCAGTAAGAACTACAAATCAAATTTTTGTTTTCTTATTCAAAAGGTTCAATTACAGGTAGTAAAAGTAAGAATGAAGCATTCCTCCGAGCTACAATTTATCTTATCTGACAGTCATAAATAACAGAGAGCTCCTTGGGATTATGCATGAAAATCAGACCTAAACTATTTAATTTTAAGTTGAACCACTAGGTTGTTATGGTAGCATTTTAAAGACAAGAGGACACAGTCTTAAACTACACCAGGGGAGGTTTAAGTTGGACATTAGGAAGAAGTTCTTCACAGAAGGGTTGACTGGGTATTGGAATGGGCTGCCCAGGAAGGTCATGGAGTCACAATTCCTGGAGATGTTTAAGGAAAGACTTGATGTGGCCATGGTCTAGTTGACAGGGCAGGGTAGGTCACAGCCTTAATGATTTCAAAGGCCTTTTCAAACCTAGTTAATTCTGTGATTTTGTGATTTTGACAATTCAGACTTCATACTTTCTTCTTGAGCCATATTCCTAAACCATCTTCCTTTAGGGAGTATCCACCTATTTCAAAGCCAAAACTGCTTAAAGCAGACAGGTTTCTTACTGGATTATGCGTGTTTTCAGAACAGATCACAATGCTTTTTAAAGTCCTTTGAGAACAACACATCCTGCTACATTACCAACTTTGATTGTTGTGACAATGCCATGCTTTTGTAATGTCCCATTTAACAAAAAATCTACAGCTGTTACAACTTCTGAATGTCTAATTTCAATGAAGAAATTAATTTTTTGTAAATGGAAGGTACACTGAACAGATTTAAGTTTCATCTTCTGAAACATTTTAAGTAGATAGTTTTGTATCAAATTTTATTTGATTGGAAGCAAAGATGTGTAACTCTAAACAGTGAATAAATTTGCCCATATACAATTTCTGTCATCCTTCCCTTGACACTATGGAAATGACACTATGGAATGAAGTGGAAAATCAGCCTTAAACTAGTCAGACGATTATTTAATCTACAGTACATTTCAGTAATTTTCTAATGTAAAATGAGTGTGACTTTTGTCTTAAATATCTGAAAGAAATTGGAGGTTTGTGTACAGTTAGATACAGTGGGCTGAAGGATATCTATTGCCTACAGGTTATCTGCAGCCTGAGAAGGTCTTTGTTTAATGTTTGATAGCCTTGGAGGACACATATAATTTCTACAGATTGTAAGAATAAAAAATTCTTGCCTTACAATTTGTAAATGGTACTACATAATTTATTCTGTGATTATCAGTCACACAAGTGGAAGAAGTATCATATAACTAGTATATATATAACATGTATAATACAGTTTTTGTAGAGAATAATGTCTTTTTTACCCCTCTACTTTTCAGATATTATGAATACAGACATAAACAGATATGCACACATGTTCCACTAGAATCAAAAAATTCCTTTAACGATCACAAAATCCTGTAAAACCAGCTTGGAGATTTTAGAACAGTAAAGTTACTCTTCAAAGCACACTAGGAAGTCTAATCCTTTCATGTAGTGTATTTTTTCCCTTCTTATTCAAAAAAGAGCATTCTGTTTAGCACACCCAGCATATGCACCATATGATGCACCAGATGCTTTAGTAAATAATTCATCTCTTAATGAAAAGTACAATAAATAGTTGAATAAAACTGTGTGATGATGCAACTGGTAACTACCCTTTCAAAACTAGACAAAGAGGAGATTTTATAAAGAGCAATAGTTATATCACAAAACAATACTGTCAGACTGAACTGGCAACATATGCTTAATTATGCCTCAACTCTATTCTGGAAATGAGAACACAGCACAGATTACTGCATATCCTTATATTGCTGCTCCATCAGGGCTAGTGAAGAGTGGCACAAGAATGTCTAAATGCTACATTTACAATGCCTAAGACAGCAGGATAAGTTGAGAAAGAGAGGAAAAGACACATGACATAAAATAAGATTGTAATGCCTGCTTGAAGTGAGTATTTTACTGGTTTAGAAGACACTAGCATTTTATTAACACAACAACATCTGTGAGTAATTCCTAAAGCCTTTCTAAAAATGTGACTTAATACTAAGATAGGATTTGTATGGAAAGATGCACCCATGAATTTCCTTGCAGCATCTATGTCTTAGCTGCAGCCACTGAAACAAATATAAAATACATCTCTTTGACTGTTTATTTAACAGGCTTGCTGGAGAAGAAGATGGCAAGATACTTGTGACAAACAACTTTCAAATATGCATGTGTCTCATGCATGTGTCTCAAATATGCATGATCTCATGCTACCCCATATGAGATCAATTCTTCTGACACTTTCTTCCAATAAACTTACTAACTAATAAACTTTGCACATATATCTAGAGGAAAAACACAGCTTCTATAGAGGAAACAAAATAGCATTCTTTACTATCTCCCATTTCATTCATCACTGTTTTGAATGTGTGTTTTTGTTCTTCTCTATTTTTCATGTTACATGTTAGCATTATATAAGCTACATAATGTATCCACGTTCATGGTAATCCTAAACATACTAGTCCTTAGTTAGACAAGGAGCAGCAGCCAGTAAATTAAATGAATGAGATTCTTCCAAAGTATACATCCATTACTGGATGGGACAGGATAGTGCCTGATACAGTGAGGGAAAAAAAATCTAATTGACATACAAAAATCTAATTGACATACAAAAGAAAACTTTGAAAAACATTCTTTACATAATATATTTCCTCAATCCAAATTTACAAAGAAAATGCCCAAGCCAACTCAAAACCTTAACTGAAATCTCTTTCCTTCAGTTTTTCCACTGGTAAAAATAGGAACAATAATGCTCACAGTGTGTTCTAAAACTTATCGTGTTACTATTTATATTTTCTCTGGTGTACAGATAGATATTACCATCAGTTAGTAAGAACCAATGTTGTATCACTGTGGAAATGCTGTCCACCAGCATGCACAGTTCAGCCAACACACTGGTTTTTACTGGCTGTGTGAGAACAGACCATCACAAAAAAGAAGCTGGGGTACTCTGAGCCCCATTTCAACTCATTCCATTGTAGTCAGGCCTCCTGCAGAACCTGGGCATAAACGAGAATTCCCATCAAAAGGTAAAACCAACAAACTATTGTTTTGTGGCAAGGAAAAAATCATCAAGAGCTGATGATACAGATTTGACACCAAAAGGTTTTGATTCCAGTCCTGGGTAAGACTGCTTCTGTGGTCCTCAACAAATCAATTAAGCCTGTCTGCTGCATCTTGCTGTAACTACTGATTTAATCAAGGAAGTGCTACGGAATTCAGCCACTCAGACTCTGGGAAGTCTCTGTGTTTACAGTCTGGATGCTAAGCACCCATGAAAAAAAGCTACTCCAGATGCATTTTGCACAGCAGATGGCATTACACAGAACTTGCCTGTTTAGGGAAAAGGTTTCTCCTTAGCTTTTAATCATCTGGTGACTTAAAATTATCAGATAAGCTCTGCAAAGGTAAAAATCACAAAACAGGCATGAAACCGTCATGCAAGTTTGGTGTGGTGGAGGGGAAGCATTATAAGGGTAATGATTTTAGAGTATGATACAGCACAAGCATGTACAATGCCTCTTTAAAACATAGTACAAAAAACTCTGATGTTTTGCATTGATTTTTCTGCCCACAACTTCTCTAAATACTCGAAATGTATGTTGTCCCTATTACAATCTGAACTTCACAAGGAGATGATAAATGAGACAATATTGATTAGATTGTGCTAAAGGGTTCCAGCTCCTCAAGGTTATATCCTTTAGAGGGTTTGTAAATCTCATTACAGAAATCTGCCTGTTGATATACATAAAGAGAGGCAGAAGGGTTCCAGCATGACAGATCTCACTGGAGCCATGCTGTTCTTCAGACAGAAAGTTCAGACAAGCAGGTACAGAAGAGCTTAAAACAGTAGAATCAGCTTCCCTTTTTCAAAAAAACCCCAGATCAATAAAATTTAGATCATAATTGCTGTAAGAGTATTACTGACAAAGAGTGTCTGTAGTGAAACAAAATCGTGGGCCTCAGCTGGCTTTATCTGTCAGCTTCGTCTGTAATGTGAAGGATGAGTAAGTCCACTAAATTGTTCCAACTAGTTTTAACATGCAGTTCTTATAGTAAATGAATCTTAACTTCAGATGAAAGTCAGCATGAGCCTTTTTGTGGTTTTGGTGGTGAAAACCCCCAAAAATGTCAAGGACCACATCAAAAAGCAAGAGCAATAATCTACTAAAATTTCCCGGAGTTACGTATTCGCTTTCAACTAAAGGAGGACAAGAAGAGGCACTTAAACTGGTTATCTGCTCTTTAAAAACTTCAGATTTCTCCCTGAGACATGGCAGGAGAGAGGGGGGCAGGTGGATATGTGTGAAGTGTGGGGAAGATTATATAAAAAGAACCAGGAGTCCTTCTGTCCTGATGGGCAGGAGTTACCAGTGCATGATGACAACCACAAAGGCTGGCAGCATTAGCCACAACAGAGAGCAATCCACGTAATCATTTCCCTTTACTTGGCACTCAGTACACTGCACCCAGATTTGGGCCCTGCAACACAAGAAACACTCTGACAAATGAGCAGTCCCATCAAAGCCCACTGAAATGGGCCAGGGGCTGAAGCACTTCCATGTGAGAGGTGGCTGAGTAAGCTGGACCTGCTTGAACCTAAGGCAGAAGGGGCTTCGAGGGAGGAGCTAACAGGGCACCCCCAGTTCACCAGGAAAACAACCCAGCAGGGAGCAGCTTGCACAGAGAGGTTGAGCAGTGTCCATCCTTGGAAGTTTTGAAGATGCACTGAGAAAAGACCTGAGCAACTCAATCTGAATTCCACACGGTCAGTGCTTTCAGGGGAAGGTAACACTTGTGGACCTGCCAAGGTTCCCTTCAACCTAAATGAATCTGATTTCTGTTTGCTGCCTCCATTATTGTGACACTGCGGACAAACAATATTAGGTGTCTGTTTTGTAGGAACGTGGTCATGCTCTGTTCCTTTCTGCTGAGCTCTGCTGCCATTTCTACTCTAAGCAGTCTCTGAGCTCTCAAGTGAAAGTGATTCTATTTATATTCATCTCATAAAATGTTTAAAACATCAGAAAAAAAAAGCCTGCTTACAATATGAAACACAGATCTGAGGTGTAAAAGGAATACCAATGCTCTTCTTTTTCTGAGTGGCAGATGGGCACAAGTCTTATTTCCTTTAAGATGTTAAAGCCATAAGCTTGAATATGTTGGCTTTTTTATCGCTTTGATAAATGTTTTCATGGAGATATGTACAGGTAAAAGTCATATTCAGATTTGGTTTATGAAAAAAAAGAAGCCAAGTGAAGAAAAATTAAACATTTGATCACTCTGATATTTAGTAACTGTTTGGTAAAGTTCTTTAATAGGATCTTGGAACTATTAATTTCACAGATTTTTTAGGGGGAAAATGCATCTTCTCAAATAAGTGTGAAGACCACAAAATTTATACTATAAAGTAATTATTAGGCGTCACACAACAGAGTACATGGACACTTTCTCCCTCTTATGAAGCTCCATCTGTTTTCTTGTGTTTGCCATCTCCAAATCAGAAGACAAAATCTGTTCACTTTAAAGCAAAAGTTTCTGAAATCAGCTTCTAATAAGCAAGAAATTTAAACAGGAATAGTATCTGGGAGAAAAAGCTTCAATTAGTAACTACATCCTATTGATTTGTATTGTGGTATAGACAGATCTTGGAAATAATCTTGAAATCCATGTCACCTCAGTACAGACTCATAAAAATCACAGAAAAATTGAGAGTTCTGACAGTCACATACAGGATAACTGAATGGATTCCAAACTTTCTGAAACACTGGTGTGGAATGTAATGGTGGTCATCTGTTTTACAAAAATGTCAGGATTAATTGTTGACCCTGAAAAGATAGGGAGAAGACGACACGATGCTGGTGGTAACATGACACCTAGTGTTCACTTTCAGGAAGCTTCAGTATTGGTGGGTGCCAAATGCTGAAGAAACACCAATGCCCCAGGACCTCATTCCAAAAAAAAAGGGCAGATATTTATACTAGCATCTCTAAGCAAGTGTCTGAATCACAGACACTGTGAAAACCGAGGGAAGGAAAGGAACAGAAAACCTGCCTGTGCTGCATTTGCCCTTCCTATTGAGTACACAGTTTGGGTAATGGCAGAGAAGAGTGCTATCCAAACAAGTTTCACGTTGCTGGTTTTGGTTTTTTTTTTTCTTTGGGTTTCTGCTGCAAAAAGAAACTGTCTACCTATCACTCTTTTTCTGGTTGTGTATGGAAGTTAATAGAAAAGTGGATCTACTACATATAATATTCGCAAATTTAAGAGAAGAGTCTCTATTAAAAAAATTTAAAAAAAAACCAGGAAGTTACCCAGAAAGTTCATTTATACATTGCAATGAACTGTACATTTATGTCTTCATTTAAAATGTATCAACAATACAAATGCCTGTTACATTATCATTCCCTTCCAAGCTTCTACCAATACAATGAGAACCACAGTAACTAATGCATAGTAGATCAATGAGACCATAAAATCCATGTAAGAACATGGCACAAGCATTCTTAACACAATAACAATTACTAAGAGATATGACCCCATGAGTATTTCCAAGGGAAAAAGGGGGGAAGGATTACATGAGAAATTAGAACATAAAGTTCACTACAGATAGAGGAAACATGTACTGGTTTTTGAAATCAGAGGAATAAGAAGCCATGTCTGATACTGAATGAAATAGGTGTCAGGAATTACACTGAGACTGGCAAAACATTAGAGACAAGGTCTGACTGAAACTTCAGTTCTATAGAACTGAACATAAACATTTGCACTTCAAGAAGTTTAGATACACTGTGAGAAACATTCTTAAAAGAGAATTAATGTTAAGAATACATGCATGCAAAACAAATTAGTATTGTATATCAAATCCAGCATTGCCTTTAATTTAAGTATTAAGTTATTTTCCAGGGAGTAGTATCTGTTATCCTTCCAAAGAGAAAAAAAGCCACGAAGACAACCCATCTATCTTTTAGTATTAACATTGTCTACCAGAATCCCAAACAAATAATTTGAATCAGAAAGCAATATTTAGTAAACACTAACTACTGTTATTATATCTTATTTCTGAGAAAAATGTGCACACAGTCAATACACAGGTATTAAAATACAGATTTTTCTTTTAAAAAGGTAAACAGATCTAGATTCCAATACTGTTAAATTACTCAAGAAGATGCAAGTCAAGCACTTGTCACATTGTGAATTATAAATCAAGTTCTTATTTTTCAATACATTTTGAGCATAATTTTCTTCAGAAGTTTAGTATGTGGCATATCTGGGGAGCCAAGCAATTATGAACTCACCTAAATAAGTATCTACCATAACATGCCCCTGCCGAACTTGAGTCTAAAGGGCTTTTTTACTAAAACTATATATTCATTCCTTCTTTCAGTCACATATCTTTATTGGAAATAGCCTGGAAAGTGAGGCTAAATTTGTCTGTTTGTTGGAAACAGATGGCTTGCTAAAGCCTTAGATTCATAGCACTATTTCTCATTTAGGGTCAAGGTAAATTGTGTGGTCACATGCCTTTAGTTCCTACTGCTGTTGTCCAAAGGTCATTTCACCATCCATAAAGTGTCTAGCTGGGTCCCAGGCAGAAGTCCCATGAGTAACAGCAGAAATGACATGTCCTATTATTAGGACATATATTAAACAAACACATTTGACACAACTGCAAGAATACCAGTCATCAATTTCACCTAATGATAGTGATTATCCCTCACCTTTAATGCTGAAATATCCTGAGCTTCTATACTCAGCAGTGAATATTTTAGATAATTGCTTCACAGATTATTTTTGGAGCTCCTGAACTGGTTTTACAAATTAAAAACTGTGAAACAACTTTAAAACACAGAGGATTCCACAGCATGCTTAATTCCATTATTTATTTTTTTTTTGAATTATATAAATTCTAAAAGCCCGAAGGTTAAATTTATCCATCTCCTCACACACAATCAAAAGACAGATGCAAATACAGGCTATGAAAGCTTCTCAGACAAGACAACAGTTTGTTTCCACAGATCTATGTGCAGCTGTCATACATGCTTATGAGACATCCTCCACCGTTTTCTTCTGCACTTGAGTTTCCAAATATTACTTTAATTTTTATGATTACAGAAGCTTAAGTAGTTACAAATTCACTGTCAGGGAGAACGTGTCTCTTAAGTCAGCTTTCATGCAGCTGAGGCACCTTCTAAACAACATTCTGGATAAAACATCAGGAAGATAAACACAGTTTTTCTTTCAAAAATGGCAGGGCTGTGGTCACCGAAACAGTTTGAAGAACAGGGGGAAAAACCAACCAAAACTAACTTGTTTGTTTTAGCACCAGTACATATTTTATATAAATACAAAGAATAATTTTTTAGCTGGTGATCGAAAACGATTGTGATGATGCTTCAACTAAACAACTTTACATGCCAAAAAGAGCCGCATGTTAAACCACAGTCTGTAATGATTTTAAAAGGTCCACAGGGCAGACGACCTACTACATTTTATATAAACCAGGACAGCGGAGAACTGCCGTCAGAGGGCATCATTCATGAACGATTTGCCAAATACGCTGCCGTGAAGTAGCAAGTTATTTTCTAACTCCCTCACGGGCTTCTCCTCAAAGTGCATGAGGTGCTAAATACAGCCAAGTAGCTGACTTTTTTTTTTAATTCATCATCGCAGGCAGGCTTGCAGCTGGTTTTCCAACTGAGTGATTCAACGCGATCCCCGGGAAACTCGACCCTCACGCTGCCGCCTGTCACGGCGCGCTGAAAATCGCGACCAGGACCCGCCGGGACGCGTCCCGCCGGCCGCGCTGGGGCCGCGGTCACATTACATTTCTGTTACAGGTGAGACA
>VXBR01012082.1:0-112337 GCA_013400215.1 Cisticola juncidis | reverse complement strand
GGGGGCTGCGGCCTCCGCGCCGCTCCGCCGGGGCTGCTGCCGGGGAAGGTGGCCGGGCTGTGCGGTGAGGGGGCTGCCGCTCCCAGCGCAGCCCCCCTCGCTTGTCCGCGCCAGTATCGGGCAGTTGCGCCCCGTGTTGGGTTGTAAGCGACAGCCTTATATGGCCCTCGCTAGCTCCGTCTCTGAATGGAAACCATGAGTAATTTGACATCCCTCGAATATGCTAGGTGCCCTCGGCATTGTGTAACACTTGGCCAGGAAAAGTCCCCAGTCCTAAACGTTGTATGAGATTTTGCTCTTCGTGCATCTTTAGCTTCCATCGAATTCCTGACTATGGGCCGTGGCCCAGACTATCAGTTTTGGGGAGCGTTTTGCAGTCCAGTGGTAGCAATGTTGAAGCTGATCATAAGGCAAAGAAGTTCCTGGTCCTTAACATACTAGTTTATTAGTAGATATATATTTCTATTCTTAAGGAGAGAGAAGGGAAAGCTTTTAATTTTTCCTATCAGTTAATTTAAAAATATGTTTCATGCACATATTTGTTTTCTTACCTAAATGTAATTTGAAAAGGCATCTCTGTTCCCTTTTGACGCCTTTACCTTTGTCATGCACAAATAGATAACAAAGTATGACTGGAGTTGGCTAGACTTTTTATTAAGTTACTTTTAGAGCTGTGTTTTTTTTTCCTGCTAAAGCACGTGTAAAGCAGGAAAGAAACATGCATAATCTTTTCTTGTAGGTAGAATCCATACAAAATAGTGGTTGTCACTGCTATATTTTACCCTAGAAAGAACTTCTCTCTTTCCAGGTTTCCCTGGTCAAAACATACCTGACATCATCCCTGTCTACTGTTTGATCTTCATCCGTACCAGAGCCCTGGAGAAGATGGGGAGGGGTGGATAAGAGGGCAGTTTGCTCTGTGGGCTTAGGGGGTTTAATTTGTTCTCCAGTGCTGCTCAGGGCCCTCAACCTGTGCCTGAGTTGTTTTCTTTACCATGCACAGAGCAGTGGAGTTCGACATGCAACAAGGAGTAGATGCCATTCTGCTAAAGGGCTGGAGTTTGTACTCAAGCCAATCTGCCCCAATCCATTCAGTGTGCAAAAAGGCTTTTATCTTACTCCATGCCTGTGGAAAAGTGTGTGACAACACGCCAGCGTGACATGTTGGAAGAGATGAGACTGGGCCACTGCCTTGCATGACCATCCAAACTTAGGTGTGTGCAGACACTGTGAGAGGTATGAGTCTGCTTCAGGCTAAAGAGAATCAAAGAAAGCAAAGCCACACAGATCAGCTGCACTCACTTTGGAGGGACTGCTCCAGACTCCATGGGAGTTGCCAGGAACCAGCAAATAACAGCAGCGGTCCTGGCTGTTATTTGCCAGTATGGATAATAGTTTTCCTGTGACCACAAACTTGTTACCACATCCAGCACTGCTTCTCATGGTTCTTCTTCACAAATATGGCACTTAAGTTGGGATTAAAAAGCAGAGATGCAATTTAGTGTAAATATAAAATAAATGGCTTATCTGTATGATTATGTACAGGGAATATATATGGAAAATTACTGATGGAGGGAAGTAAAAAAGAAAGAATTTACTTTCTAAAATGTTTCTCTTTATCTAAAAGCTCTGCTTTTTAAACTTAAAAATCTTTATCAGCTGATATAACTAAGCCTTGATCACAATATAAAATTTCCTGAGTGGCGTATTTTAACAGTGACAATTACGTAAATGATTTCGGGAATTCATCAGAAACTGGATAGAATCAGACATCCAAGGAGCTATTAATGTTGATTTATTTTTGGCATTAACAAGTGCCCTTCACTGAATTATATTTTCCTATGGTATTGCTGTACTGAACAAAAGCACGCACATATAATTGGGGAAGGATTAGGGAAAAATAAATATTTTTTACTTAAGTTGCGCTAAGACAATTTGTGATCACTTAATGCTTTATTTCAAGGGGTGCTCAAGTTTAATAGCTTAAGAAACCCATGAGGTTCTTTAGGAGTTGATGTCTTGTCCAGTTTGTTACTAGTTGAGAGCATATATCCATTTTTCCATTTGTCCATTTCTTGATTTTGTACTTTTTCAGTTTTACTGCATCTCCGATCCTGCAAAATCTTTTTCTTTTGCCATTTCTGAAATGAAGTAGTTGGAAGCTAGCAGTCACATAGCCATTTTAGTGATAGTTTTGGTTTTTCTGGATTACATTAAATCCTGTAATTTGAAATAAGGCAATTATTTGAAAATTTCATAAAAATCTATGAAATATCAAGAAAGTAATCATGCAAAGAGACAGCAGTTCAAAACAATGTGGTATGTTTTCAATAAGATGACTTTAAGCTAAACTCCTTATTTTGGGGTGTTACATTAGATAGTTGCCAAGAAGTTTCATTCAGCTCTGACTTGGCTCACAACAGGAAAACTAAAAATTGTGCAAAAGATTTGAGTAAAATCAGTGAAAACAGATGGAAAGTGCTGAATCTGGAAGGTATCGTATTACAGACCTGTCTTTATTTCGTTCTGTTTTCATAGACAAGCTTTGCGTTTGTACATACAAGCACACACATACACAGATGATACCTGGCTTAGAGAATGGAAACAGAAGACTATTAGCACTAAAACAATACATAATTTATTTTACTAACATGTCAAGGATAAAGACTTTTTCCAGACAAGTGGATGAAAGAATATAATTTGTTTTTTCAGGAAATATAGGTATGCAGACCTTAAAACATAACTCTGTTTATACAAAATCCTTCACAAAACTGTAGAAATCAATTTGTTGTCTTAATACAAACTTCAAAATTTGCAGATGTCATTTTAGTTTTTAGATGTTAATATTTTCTGTATTAATCAGGAAATAGGCCTTTTGTAAAACTTAATTGTTTTGTGAACTTCATTACACCTAATATTTTACCACCAAAATAAATGTACCACCATTTAGTTTTGTTTTGTGAGAAGAAATCAGAGATATGGGGAAGCAAAGAATACTTTTTAAAGTATATTAGGTTTGCATGGCCATGATTTGGTAGCACGGGGGCTGCAGGGGTGGCTTCCGTGAGCAGCTGCCAAGAGCTTCCTTCATGTCCAGCAGAGCCAATGCCAGACAGCTCCAGGATGGATGGACGTGCCCCTGGCCAAGGCTGGACCAATCAGAAATGGTGATAACAGCTAGGGGATAACAGAGTTAAGAAGAAGAAAAAGAAAAGTGATCATGCAGGTGTAATTGTGGCCAGAGCAGAGTGGTTTGAGAACATGAGAGGAACAGCTCTGCAGACACCAAGGTCAGTGCAGAAGGAGGGGGAAGAGGTGCTCCAGGCACTGGAGCTGAAATTCTCCTGCAGCCCATGAAGGAGACCCACACCAGAGCAGGTGGATGCCTGGGAGGAGTCTGTGATCCTGTGGGCAGCCTGTGCCTGGAGCAGGGTCCTGCCGGAGACCTGCAGACCTGTGGAGAGAGGAGAAACAACAGATACTGACCATAACCCCCATTCCCATATCCCTGCACAACTGGTGGGGAGGAGCTAGAGCTGAGAAGAAGGGAGTGGTCAGGGGAAGGTGGTTATAAAATCTTATTTTACTTCACAATTTCCTGCTCTCATGTTGTTAGTAATAAATTTAATATCTCTAATTGGTGTCTGTTTTGCCTGTGACAATATTTGGTGAGTGATCTCTCCCAGTCCTTACCTCAACCTATGAACTCTTTGTTAAATTTTTTCTCCCCTGTCCAGCTTCAAAGGGGAATAAGAGAGTGGCTTTGGTGGGTGCCGGGAATTCAGCCAGAGTCAACCAACTACAAAAAGAAGTTTTTAACTTGGAAATTATAGGTGAGGCATGGTAAAAATGCCAGATGTCCCAAGAAAACTGCTGCTTATCCTGGTGAGGATGCTGCCATTTACTGACCAGTATTTTCCAATTCAGGAGGAGTAAGGAAGGCACGAGTATGCTGACAATCAGCCTTAGATCCCTATCTCAGTCTGCTCTCCATTTGCCACTTTTATTGTGTCAAACTCAGGAATAAGAGGCAAATTATAGGAAATAATAACTGGACAGTCTATCAGAGGACAATAATGTTGGAGTCTTCTTAAAATATACACTGATAGATCATTAAAATTTCACAGATAATTATTTTCTTTCAAAAGACCAACATTCCCTTGCTTTCCCAAAACTATAATGTGCATCAAATACCCTGTAAGTTGTCCCAGAATTTTCTTCCGTTCATTGAGTAGGGTAAAAAACTGTAACTGTACATATGACCGTAGCAAACTGGGAAGTGACGATAAAATTGTCTGCAACATTAAAAGAAAGGAAGAAACTGCTATATTTCAAAGAAACAAACAAAAGCTTTCCTTTCATTGAGAAAGGGTGATTGAAATAATCTACTGATCTTTGGGGCTTGAGCAGCAAGTGGAGGAGACTCAGAAAGTTTGCTGAACTGTCTTTTCCCACCCCTAGTTGAGGTATAGGTACACATTACCAGGGCACCCTGCTGCCAAAGTTAAGGATTGGCTAGGGCAAGCCGGTACTATTTTGGCTGTCACTATCACAGGAGTGAGTATTGATTGTATCAATCAGGAATTCAGCATCCCAGGCTATTCAAGGGAGCAACTCATCACTGCTGTCCTGAGCAAGTTATTACAAAAGATGATCAAAAATGGGTACCTGAGTGACTGGACATGTAAAAGATTTATTCCCAGTGGGTGTTTATAAATAAACGTTGACTTCATCAGTATGTATTGTCCAAATCAGACAGTTTTGATAACACTGAAAACATCAGTGTAGAATTCCAGTCCTTATCACCAGCTGAGGAAAAGTAGCACGTAGCAAGTGGCAAGCAATTGGCTAAATGGCACTGTGGAACCAAGTAGGATTTTAGTGCTGCTTCTTGAAGCTGCTGATAAAATATTCATTCTTGCCTGTCCTTGAAATCTGCCTTGTATTACCAAGCGGAGGAGCTGATGTTCTGCAAATTGAGTATTTTGTGTGTGCTGGTTCTTTGCAGACAGCAGTGTGCCAAGATACTCTTTGGAAGCTCTGCCAATATGCAAAAGGGAATATGGTATTTCATGGCCAAAGGAAGCACAAACAAGTATTCAGCTTGTGTGAGGGGAAAGAAACAAGTTCTGGAAACTTACTGTCATTACTCAGTTTTATCCAGAAGTGGCTTGGCACCACAATAGTTGCCAGTTCTAGGAATAGACAATAGAATATAGAAATCCCTGCTTCTTGGAAAGTGCCCATCTCAGCGAGATAGGATGTGATGCTCTTTTCAGCTTTCTGTTTCACATTCGATTCTGCTTATTACATTGGGTAACCAATGTATAAGCCTCATTGTGAGCTATTTATCATATCACACATAGTTTGTTTGCATAGATTCTTTATTTGTGCTTCAACATTACTTGACGAAAATCTTATCCAATAAATATGTGCAAGTAACCAAGAGTCATTTAATTAAGAAAGAAAATGTGTTTCACAAAGAAAGTAAAATTGATTGTGAGTCAAAGCACTGGTAAGTTATAATCAGTGAACCAAGGCAATGTTATGTGGCTTGTGTCACAAATAAATAAATCAGATAGGAATTTAGGAGTACATAATTCATGGCCAACTTCTGTCAAAAACTCCATAGCCTTGTCTATTAATAATTTCATTACAAATGGACATGGTTTTTATGGGGTTTTTGCTTCATTTATAATTCATTAGCAGAAGCAAGGGTACAATTTAGTTCTTGAATTGTTCAAGTAGCTGCATTCTTATTTCATCCCATCCCATCCCATCCCAACTCATCCCATCCC
The DNA here is from genome assembly GCA_013400215.1 of Cisticola juncidis. Taxonomy (NCBI): domain Eukaryota; kingdom Metazoa; phylum Chordata; class Aves; order Passeriformes; family Cisticolidae; genus Cisticola; species Cisticola juncidis. The sequence goes on along the minus strand of VXBR01012082.1, from coordinate 106,539 downwards.
ATCCCATTCTTATACTATTTAGAATCAATTTAAACCTAGTTTTCAAAGGGTTTCATTTGAGACAAGGATTATTTGTTAAGAAAAAAAAAGTTAAATGGACAATTAGTAGAAAGTAAGAATTTTATTGCTGGTTTTATTGCCTGGAAAATTCTAGGAGAGTCTATACTTAATAGTTCCCATGCAAAACAAAATAGGAAATACAAGAAAATGTTCACTGCAGTGGTAATATCCCTTTTCTCTCATCTTTCTGTAAAAGTACAGAATTTTTTCTCAGTGTACTGGCACCACAAAACATTTATTTTTTTAAACCAATTTTTCTCTAACTTTTAATTTCCTAAGATTTTGAATCATACTTGTGTATTATAAGATATAGAAACAATATGCCAAACCTTCATACCAAGTAAATTTTTCAAAGACATTTAGCTACCAAGTTATTTTTAATCTTATTTTATTTCTATATATTCAGTCATAGTCACAGGTTGGACAAAGTGCTGATTAAACTAATTTCCTCTCCTTACAGAGAATTAAATGCAAGGATTAGAGCCTAATACTTGAGCTAAACAAAAAACACCAGTGTTTTTTATACACCCTTGACCACACACCTTCTAATAAACTTAACAACTTGACTGGAGTAATTTTTACTGATGCCTTGGTCAGCTGTGGGTGTGTAACAGCAAAATGTCATAGGAGGCTATTGCCCCACTGCAATAGGTTTTGCATTAGCATTGCATTTGCATGAGCACTGATTGCAGTTGTATGTATGGCCTCAGGAAGTGTAGCAATGAAAAAGTGAGTGGTTGTGTAACTAACCTGAGGGGAATAGGAAGAGGCAAGCCAATCAAACAGACCTGTATAAAATAACCCTAAGAAGACCCAAGAGCAGAAGGAACAGCAAGAGTAAACTTCCCAGCCAAGAACCTGGAGGTCTTCTGAAATGAGGCTCACAGTGGCTATTTTAGATCCTGAAGGTCATGGGGAGAGGAAGCATAACACAAGAAGGCAGGACTAGATTGCAGAAAGCATATAAGTAAAAGAATCAAACTAATGGGGATTAGCAATAATTAGATAATTTGGAATACATGTGTTAGTATCATTGTTACTGGATTAATATAGGTCTTTGTTGTATTAGGCTGCCAAAACACTAATTAGACTACTAATAAATTCATGGCTCTGCATATGATGAGTGTTCTGTTAAAGCAAAACAATTTGCTCGTGGTTAATGCAACAAAGTGGTGGGTATGAAGACAATGTGGAAAAATGTTGCTGAGAGGACTTGCTGAAAATTTGAGACAGAGAGGAAGCTGAGAATGAGCTGTGGGAAGTTTGTGTTGTTGACAAGGAGTGATCTGAAGAACAACTTTTAAATGTCCTTGGTCAAGGAGCAGTCTTCAGCTTCTCCCCTAGAGTAGAGTAGTTCTGAATTTATAGGGTAGACATGAAAGCTCAAAGAAATGAGGAATGAAACCCTGTTGCTCTATAGAGGGGATGAAATATAAAAATGGGAAGAGGAAATAAAACCCTGCTGGATCAGGATTTCTGAAGAAGTTTCTAGGCGATTCACTCTGTCTCACATCCACATTTACCCAGGCACACCTGGATGACTCAGTTCAGTCCTGGTTTGGTGGGACAAAGGGAGGCTCCGATTATGGAGAACAGGCTTTTTCTCTAAAGTGATGTAAAGACCAGAAGGCTAAATGCCAGTTGAAGACACTGAAATGTTTTGTACTAGTAGTAAGTGGGGATGCATATGTGGAGCTACCAAAATAAGTTGCATGCAAACAAGATGCATTTGGTTTAGATGCATTAAAAATACTGTAGGCCCAGTATGTCCTAAATAACTTCAGTTCCTCAGTGAAGGTAGTTATTCAACCAAAACTATGTAAAGTATAAATAACCTTGATATACTATCAGGAAGAAAGGGCCCCCTCAAATTTAGAGAATTTTAAATGAGTTTATGTTCTCATACCTTTACCAGTTGAAGTGTGAGAACTGTATCTAATATGCTAGAGATACCCTGTATGAGGAATGTGAAATTATGTGTGTTTTCTAAATCACAGGTAGGATTTATGTAGTAGGGGTAGGGATTAGATACAATTTTTAGTGCATATCACAGCAGAAGTTCTCAATTTAATCAATGTACAGAAGCGTGTCTATAATCTGTTATACCTGTTTCCCCATGCACACTTTTCTGTGATTTCTTTTATGAACTGGCATATTCAATAAGAGACTTTTTCCATTAATTTCCTTCAGATTTTCTTAACAGTTTTGTTTTAATGTACTGGAAGACAGTTCAAAAAACTAGCCACTGATTCAGTTTCTACTCTTTCTGCCAAAGGTGAGCTGTTTGCTCTAGATACTTGTTAGCATCTATGTCCAAAGGAGTTTGCAGTGAGCTTCATTGAGATGCAAGTCCAGCTGTAAATATCATACTCTGTGTAAAAATGTTACTATTCTGATCATGTCAACAGCTTCTTCTCCATATGCTCAGATCTGGTTTTTATTAAGCAGGGAAAATCAGTTAAAATAATCTGCATATAAATATTATATCACATTTTATAGATACTTTAATTGATCAGTCATGATCAATTCTTGAATTCTTCTAGTTTTTCTTGTAATCATAATTAAATTTTGTAGCTTATTACCAGTTGTTAGTCTCCTATTTTTTATACCAATTGGCATTTATGGTGTTTGGTGGATCTGAAATTCAATCCAATTATATATATATATGGATAGGCTACACACTGTAAACAAATCAGCTGAAGAATTCTCTACTCACCAAGGTTGTATTTCAAAATACATATTTTAGTTTTTATGCAATAGGGTCACTTGGACAAAAGATAATTAATATAAATAGGATTCTTTTTTATTTAGAGTTTATCTACTGAAGAATGAAAGAGGATTGTATGGGTTGCTATTTGTATAGTAAGCAGAAAAAGTATTTCTGCAAAAGTGTTGACAGGTCGTTTTTGTTTGTTGGTTTACTTGCTTCTAGCATTCTTCATTCTATTTATTTTTGTTTCTTCTCCTTTGAAAGTGAACTATTCTATTTTAGGTTCTATAAATTAAGGAACTGCTTTATTTTTCCACTGCAATGTTTAAAAAGAATGCAGTGATAAGTGTGCCTGCATTTTTTTTGTGATGAAAATAGAATGTATTTTTCAAAAGCTCAAATACATTTTTGGCCCTGAAGCTACCAATGTTAATTATGATCAGAGAAAAGCAGAATCAAGAAAAATGAATATGAATTTAAAAATTAACTATTTAAATATTATTTTCAGTATAGAGTATTTTAATATTATGCTTTAGTTTAGAGTATAGAACTTGAGAAACAGTCTAGGATATGGAATAGTTCAAGAAGATCCAGAGACTCCAACCACATTTCAACCACAAACAAAGTGAAGTTCAGATTTAGGCTTTCAAAAAGAACAAGAGAGGAGGCTACAGTTCTGATATTCATAGGGCTAATATAGAGTAACAAAACACTATTTGAATTGGATTTTTTTTTTCTGATTTGCAAAGGCAGGTTGAAGAAATAACATTGCAATGCAAGAAGAGCTGAAGAAGAAGGACAAAGAAAGCTCACTTTTAAAAGTGTCATTGACTTCTTAAGTGTCAGTGGACAAACAGCTTATTGTCTCTATTTCCATTATTTTCCCTCATATAATTAGGCTTAGTTTTTATTAGAGGAGTGTTTTGGGACAAATAAACTAGAAATATTGAGAAATAAAACTAACTTCATAATTAACAGAATTAGGTCAAGACACTTACTCCATTTACTAGTACAGAAATTAATCTGGTCTGAGGCAGTGCCTGGGATTTTACATTTGTGGGAGAATGGGAAAAATCAATAATAGATTATATAAAGAGAAGAGGCATTATCTTAGGCTGTTTAAAATTTAGGAGTAAAAAAATGATGTTAAATAGGATGAATCACCAGATGCAGTCATATGATTCATTGGAAACTGGAGGAATGTATTTATTTTGACAGTTGATTAAGAAACTTTCACATCCCTCCTTATGTGTGCTACCCCTTGACTTGTGCTGTAGACCACATCCATGAACAAATCAATGTTCAAAATTACCTAGTAAGCAGAATGAGCTGCTAGGGTAGCAGATATAACAGAGTCTCCAAAGCCAGTGTTGCTTGTAAATCCCTCATAAATCAAATTTGAGACAAATTATTTGAGTATGTCCCAGGAAACAAAAGACTTGAAATGCTGAAAATAAAACCCAAATAACCAACCCAAAATGTCCTTTAATATTCCATCACTCCCTGAATATATCAGCTATGACTATCCAAGCAATAATGTAATTAGTATGGTTCAAAAATATGATGCAGAAAGAGAGAACAGGTGTGAGGACCTTATGCCTCCACAATGTATGTTTCAAGAAGAGTAATTTTTGTCTGGCCTCCTGAGCTGAATACTTCAGCCTTCCCATTTATTTACAGACAACACATCATCATCATTATCCTGGAAGAATACCCAAAGGTAGTTTAAGCACTGCAGGTTCACACCACGGTGCCAACCCAAGCATGGTAAGTTGGGAGATGCACTTCAGAAGTGAATCCAAACTAAAATTCTAATGCGGGTATATTTTTTACCCTTCCAGCTCTCTCCTGGGAAAGGGAAAAGATCCTTACATTTGATTGTTTTATTTGCTTCATTCCCTCTGTGGTAGGAATGAAGAACCACAAGAACAATCCAGTGTGGTGAGCACATGAGTGAGAACAGTTCATGCTTAATATCATCTCAGTGCAAAGACCTTTGATTACTAAACCTGTATGCTTTTCTGAAACTTCATGATGACCTAAAAGCCAAGACTGTGCCCTCCCCTTGATTAGGAAGAGAATTCCAGAAAAGAAGGGGCCTGTTTTCTGTCCTCTCACTAGTATTTGATCATAGGCCATCTTCAATTTTGCAGTATTTCATAGGAAGCATGAGATTAATTGATTCTATTACTTAAGGCTTACAAATATAAGATAATTTAACAAAAATGCTTGAGGTGAAGTCAAGGTGTTGGGCTGTGACTTTTAACTGCACAACAGAAAAAGATGTTGAACAATTGCTACTCTTCTCTGCATTGTCTGCAACCTGTATTGGAGTTTAAAAATATGATAGAGATCATCACTTCAAAGAAATGGTAAGTCACCTCCTAAAAAGCCATGTCCATAAAAATAGCTCCCCATATATCTGTTCAGTAGCTATAGGGTACTGATTAGGCATCCTACCTGGCCAGATTAATTTAGCAAGAATTACATGAACCAATAAATATATTTGTAGTGAGTCAGTCATCTGCACTTTTAAGAAACTATTCATGCAATGTGATAATTCATCAATACTATTCCTGTCACTGGGATTTTCCTAATTTATTTGTGTAACTGCCAACATCAAAGATTACTCATGAAATAAAAGATCATCCCATTTCATAGCAGAAAGAATTTAAACATCAAAGTTCGATAGTGATTCAGAGAATGTGGACATTAATTCTTATTTCCTGACAGAAATGTCTCACTAGGTCAGAATTATAAAGCTTTTCGAGACAGAAACAATTTTCCTTACAGAAATAAAGAATAATTAGTGCTTTCATAATTAACCTATTAAATAAATATTTTATCTGAAAGAGTTGATATCAACATCCGCCAAAGTCATTTGATGTACTCAAAGTTTTTTTAGTTTTAAGCTAAAAAAACCTTTTTCTCAAAAGTGTGTTATTTATAGCATTACAGGAGCTTCAGAGTATCCATAAAGTTAAAGACACAAAGACTGTCTCCTTATAGAAAGGTCAGATACTTTTTTTAAAACAAAAGAGAACAAAACCAAAACCCATGGCCCCAGTTTTTCCTCTAATGTTAAGATATCTATTGTTGTCAAGCATATTTCTCCATTGTATCATAGAATAGGAGCTCAGCCATAGTTCTAACATATGGCAACCTGGTTGATGATTTTTTTCCCTGCTTGTGTTTCAGGGTCACTTAAATCTAAGAACTACCTCACTAAGATCACTAAGAGGTAAAAACTAAAATCTAAAGCAAATGATCAGCTGCTACTCTCTTTTTATCAAAAGTTTTGGAGGGAACTGGTACTCTCCTTCAGTAATAGAAACAAATAATATTAGACCATTCTACTAAAATTCATCAAGCTAGAACACTATGAATAGATTTTAAAGTGGGCCAAATTTTCAAAAAGAGTCTCTAATTTGTAAGCCCAGTTTTGTGTGTACCATTGATAGTATCTGTTTAAATCTGCAAATTATGTTTTGAATTGTGAAGGCTTGTGTCTAATTTGTGCTGTTACTCTTGTCATAGAATCATAGAATACCAGGTTGGAAGAGAGCTTGAGGATCATCTGTTTACACCTTCCTTGACAAAATTAATGTGCTTGGATCCCCTTTTTGGCCATTTCTGGACCCTTTCCAACTGGTTCACATCTTTTTGCACAGTGTGAGCCTAAACTGAGCACCGTGTTCGAGGTGTGTCCTGACAAGCACTGAGTGGGACAATGACTTCTGTGTCTCTGTGGTGATGCCCTTGTTGGTGCAGCCCAGCGCCCCGCTGGCTCTCTGTGCCACAGCAGCTCCACTCACTCACACTGAGCTTTTCATCCCCAGCACCCCAGGTCCTTTCCACAGAGCTGCTCCACAGCCAGGTGGGTCCCAGCCTGTGCTGCACTCCTGGGTTATGTTTTCCCAAGTGCAAGACTTTAGACTTTTGAGGAAGTGGTCATAATAGTGGTCTTAAAAAAACCTTCCAGGATTTGTATCACCTCATGACAACAGATTTCTGTTTGGGAACAAGGTGTGGTATAATGTTACAGGTAATCAATTTATTTTGACATTTTTTTCAATTTCTCTTCTATTTATCTTGAAATAGGCCTTTCATGGTTAAAAAAATATGAACAAGTGGCTCCTCTTTTGAAATTCCAGTGTTATTTTTGAAAAATACTTTTGGGCGTCTGTGTTTATTTACTGACATCATCACAGTTCAGTGGGAATTACAATTTAGATTTAAAATGTAATGACCAGTTGTCATTATTAATTTTACACATTCTGATATAGTCTATTAATTTGAATAAACTAAAATAATGTGTCTTACAGAAATTTACAAATAGGCTACTAAACTATGTAGATTTAAAACAATCTGGATATTAAAAAAAACCACCATGTTCTGTCATCATACTGGTTCACAGTGTTGAGTAACCACCCCAAGCAAAATTGCTTCTGTGATTGAAGCAGCTATTTTCCTGTGGACATACTATCCCATCTAGCTCCCTTTGCCTGGCCAGGGTAGTTGACAAAGAGAATTGCAACCCCTCCAAGGACTTTGTCCTCTTCATCCTTGGTGAATGCATGGCACCTTGACATATGCAGGTGGAATCATAACTATAAATTTAGCTATGGGTAAAACTGGCACTATAAAGAGAATGTATGTGCAATCTCTGAGCCTCGTAGTCTGTTGCTGTGGCAAAATACTTGTTAAAAAACACTATGATTTTTTAGGGGAGAGAGGAAGTAGAAAACACCAGGGGGGTTGTGTTTTCTTTTTTGTTTTGCTTTGTTTTTGTTTTTGTTTTTACATGGGATATTGCCTCTGCTGCTGCTGCTGCTGCTAGTATTTAATCTTTTTGGCAGCATGATAGCATTTTTCTCAGTGTTATTACAAGTGGAGACACTTAATGATAAACACACTATCCATTAGTGACAAGAATTTTAGGACTCTATATCTGTAGACTGCTGTCTTTTTAAATCTATCTCATTTGATGGATTTAGAATTGTTAAAATCTTGTGGTCACCTAGCTAAAAACCATTTCTGTTTTTCTCTTCTTTCAGCCTGCTCTCCAGTATAAATATTTGTGTGTGTGAGAAGATTTGCAGGGAGTTTGCTTTTCCCCTTTGGTACACAGAGACTCAAGTAAGGAACATCTGTAATATCTGACCTTCTGTGCACAGATTCCCTAGTGTGCACAAAACATCCAACCTCTTTGTATTTTGATCCCTCAAAGTGCAGGGATATGCTGTAAGTCAATCAAAATCAAAATATTTAAATAAATTCTGAGGATTTGAAAATCAAATAAAATAAATAAAATCCACGGATTTCCTTACATTTTCAAAATTTGTAGTGTGTTTCAGAAAGGTCTGCTGAAAATCGATTTTTCATTTGCAGAAAGCAGTAACTTGCAATGAAGTCCCAAAGCACATATTTCACTTTCCCTTCCCTTTCCTGAACTTCAGACTTTAGGGAGCAGTTTTCCATATCTGATCTCATCCCACAGGCTTGTTTTTTCTGTTTAAACCAAAATTAAACAATATTTAGAACACTGTGATAAAGAAGAGTGAGATATGTTTCTCTCACACTAAAAGAAGAAAGCAGAACAAACGAAAAAGTCGCTACTTTTTTTTTTTTTTTTTACAGAACCACTCCCACTGCTGCTGGTATCAAGTGATGAACCCTGGCCTTGAAAGACCTCTTGCTGTGGAAAAGCATGTCTGCATGTTCTGGTAAACATTTGTTTTGAATTGACTAAGTTGTGACTTTACAAATCACACACTGGCTATGTACAATAGATTTAGTTTGCACATTTTGCTAGGTTTCTAATGTATTTAGGCCATCCCCTACTCTGGATAATGAAATAAGTTCTGCAGGTGCATAGATCTGAGGAAAAAAATTCTGCAGGAGTCCTGCCTGCTATTGCTAACATTCATCAAAGAAAACCCATCTACTGTGATGCAGAATGTGAGGTCATCGACTAGAAACATAGAATCATTTAAATTGGACAGGACCTTCCATATTATTGAATCCAACAGTAAACCTAACACTTCCAAGTCTGCCATTAAACCACTTCCCTAAATGCCATGTCCACATGTCTTTGAAATGCCTACAGGGATGAAGACTCAACCGTTTGCCTGGGTATCCAGTGCTTGAGAGCCCTTTCACAGAAAGGCACAGCTTGAGGACTCTTCCTATCACTTGTTACCTGGGAAAAGAGACTGACCCCACAACTGTTTTGTTCGATATTGTCTCATTACTCTTAAGTTGACTAACCTGCAACCTTTTAGGGACATTAAAAGATGTTAAAAGAAGTATATTTGTAATATTTATTAACGAATATGCTGTTATCAGGTATGTTATAAGCCTAGAATGTTCCAGCAGGTATTTAGCTGACAATTCATAGGACAAAACTTAGACCCTCTGTACATGTATCACTGTAGGCCTTTGCATAAGATACAGCTTTTCCCATGAATACCTGGTAGTGCAGATTCTGGAAAGGTTGCATGTGTACTAGAATATATGACATATGGTACAAAGTATTTAGCATATTTTATATATATGAATATATATATGAATATGAACAAATATGAATGAATAATGAATATGGGCAAATATGAACAAAAATATGGATGAATATGATAAAATATTCATTATTTGACCACTATTAAGTTCTATAGCCTTATTTAACAAGCATGTTGCAGGTATTATTGCTAAAGTTAAAAATCAATTTTTAAAGATGGTTAGTAATGATTGGTTGTGTTCTTTGCTTGAGACTTTAATTTTCATTCTTTTCCAGAGACAACATCCTCATTTCGTTATGCATATATCTCACACAAGATAAAACTATTCTTTAATTCATGGGGAATCACACACACTGCAGGTATTCTTCACTCCCCCACAGGCCAAGCAATGATCAAAAGAACCCAGAAAATAAACATCAAAATAAAAGATATTTGAATCAAAAGTGAAAAAATTAAAGTTACATCAATATATTCCACCTAACCAAAAAAAAAGAGAAAAAAATATAAGAAAAAAGAGCCGCAAATAATCTCCAACTATGTTCGTCTGCTACAACAATATTACAAATATTGATCAATTCTTTGCACCACCAAATCCACTAGAGAAACAAGTGGTGAGAATTCACAACCAAAAACCTCAAACTACAGTACACTAATAGCAACCACTCAACTACTCTTCCCAAGAACATCAAACTCTAATAATCAAGTCCTCCCTGTGCAAAATAAACCTACTACTGCCAACAAGCCTCCCAACAATCTCCATCTCAAATCTTGCCTTCTCTGACAGCACAGCAGTATCCTGCCCACCACCACAAATCCAAACAACCCTCCCTTCTGTACCCACAGAACCAACAACTAGTTTGTCTACAAATATAGATAACCAACTTGAAGCTCTCATTGTACCATCAAACAATGAATTAGGCAAACCAACACACAGTAGTGAAGATAAAGAATTATTATCCCTCATTGAAAACCTCCCAGACAATTTGCTTAATCACTCCAGCATTGTAGATGACTCTCATCCACCCATAGAAACATCAAACCCATAGTTTATTGCTTATAATTCTTATGCACCTCTTAAACTTTTAATAACAAATTTAAACAATATAAAACAACTAAACAGAGTTTTTGTAATGATAGAGTTTACATAAATTAGTTTTATTAAGATTAATTTCTGTTTAGTTTAGCAATTATTTTAGTAAAGATAAGTATTAATAGAACTAATTGCAAGTTCTGTTAAAATATACTTGTTTAAATTATAAAGTACCATTTTTTGCTATATCACATATAGTATCTAATTTAATTTTGTTTAAGTGTAAGTGTAAGTCTACCGTTTTGCCATTTTGTTTTGATTTTACATTACCTTTATTTTCATAACAAAAACACACACACCACCAGTATCCCTCCTCATTGAGAGAGCCCATAAATCTTTCAAGCACATATTATACAAAAGAAAGGGGGAACAGAGGCAGCATCCACAGGAGAAAGGCTTGCTAAAAGTATATAAGCACTTGCTAAAACTGTGTAAACAATTTTTGAATCTTGTTAATCATGGTAGGGAGGAAACATGTTTATATTTTTACAGATAAAGCAGATTTAAGCTACAAACACAAAACCATACCTGCCATTGCTGCAACAACATCTGTAAGAAGAATTTTAAGAAAAATCCCCAAGAGAAAGGGGAGGTGAAAATCATTCGGACATTGGCAAGTTTGGGCTGCAAAATGTAATTTGGAAGACTGGTTGAATGGACTTTTTTCAAGTTGATCATTATAACTAGTTAAAATTAAGTTATTAACTCATTTAGCTATTGTTGCTTGTTAAAATGAATTTGTTGATTTTTATTGTGTTGTCATATTATCATAGCTGCCATATTCAGTTAGCTATTTAGTAAGAGCTTTACACAATTTTTTGAAAGGTTTTCTATTATTATTTTTTGTAAATCAGAAAACAGGGAAGTGTGGGAGTTGGCCAAGCTGAAGCAACTCTAAACCTAAGGCCGTGGGAAACGCCTTTGTAGTTGTGGTGAGTAGTAAAGGCTCATGGGAGTTTGCATGTTAAAGAAGTTGTTCCCTATAAGGTTATGTTTTTATGACTGGTCAGTTGTGTTGTACAAATATGGTTATGTTCCCAGTTTGAGTTTCTGATTGGACCCTTACTCTCAGATCTACCCTCTACATTGTCATGTCGTCCTCAGTTCTGGGTCTTTGGTTGGTTATCCCCAAAGAGTTCTCCTGGGTGCTGTGCACGGTTTTGGGGATGGTCCCTACTTTCTTTTGTCCATTATTAAAGTGTTCTTTTTCTAGTGTCAACTGTTGTTCCTGCTCCTAATTATTTTCTTGCCACCCTCTGCCCTGAAGTCAGCGCAGGTTTGTCACAGCTACCCTCCCTGTGACAGGACACCCTTCAGCAAATGTGTCCACACAAGCCAAGGCTGGGCACCTATTTCAGATAAATAGAATCCATCCAGGTATTTTTCCTCTGTTACACTAAGAAATACACCTGAGGTCTCTGCCTGGGGATAGTCTTCCTTCAAAGCTACATATATTCTGTGATACCAAGTGTGATTATTAAATAGCATTCAAAATATATTGTAGTGATATCTGACACAAAGGCAGAGGCAGAAAACACCATACACACCACAGTGTTAATGAATGTTTTTAATTAATAAGCATTTCTTGTCAGTGGTTTTATTCTGCAAGATTTCTTATTTCAAAACCTTTAATTCTTTGATATTTCTTAACTGGAATTCATTTTTTGTATGTAACTGGTATTGTAAGGTAGTTGAAATTTTTCAGCAAAAGCATAAAACAATCAAGTAGCTGTTTGAATGTGTGAGTGTTCAAGCTGCTTTAGACATGCTCTTTTTCCATGCTATTTTTTCAAGGACAGGTAGTGTTTAACAGATGAGGTCTCTAATGAGTGAGAACATACATGAGAGATGGAAGATGTGAAAATATGGAAGCCATTGGCCACTGTTTTGCCGAATATTCACTGGAAATTTTTGCATGCCAATTTTGAAGAGTATGCTGATATTTAATAAATTTTACAGAAATGTTTCATCATTTTAATTTTTAAAGTTCTATTGGGACAATGTGTACTGTAAGGGAATGAATACTTCTGTTTCTAAAAGTATAGGAGAAGTTTAATTTTATCTTTTGTAAACAAAGCTGCAAAATTTTATTCAGCCCTAAGAACAGACATGTTCCACAAAATGACTATAATCTTTGTGAATAATCATATTTTATTTTAATTATTTGTATCAAGGTAGTGTATAGGAGATCCCAAACCTATACATAGACATGTTTTTAAAAATATATGGGAAAATGCTACTCTTGAAACTTAAAGAAAACGCAGACAGACCTGGGAGGAAAACTCTTGGCAGAACTTCCAGTAAGCACTTAATTGACTTAGGATGAGAAATCCATTAGTAGTGAAAGGCTTATGCATTTTTGGAAATTAGAGACGTGGCAATTCCCCTAAGGTTAAACAGAGGGATAAAAACAGTTGTGAAGTGTTTCTAATCCTCTTAATAGACATTAAAATGATACTTTGACTGGAAAACTCAGATTATCTCATCCACTAAATTCAAATAGGTGCTATCCTTATCTCCTTTTTGCTTGTTCACATGATCTATAAAAGTCACAAAGAATCTTGTGCAGATTATTCCCAGATAATCAGTTCTTCAGCATAAATTCAGCTGTGTTTATGGCAGCTCTATACACCTGGACTGGAAATAGAAAAAGCAGCATTTACATTCCTGACCTGTTATCCAACCCAGAAGCAAAGAAGGATGACTGCCCACCATATGTTTGAGGCTTTCTGCAGATCCTTTTTTACCTGCTGGAGAACAAACCAACAGTCCCAGGATTCTGCATTTTCTTTATATTGCTACTTCTATTGCAACATGCATAACATACACATTCTCTACTAATCAGGTAACGAACTGAAATGATTGCAGGCACTCACCTTTTCAGGCATCTGTGCTGATACCCTGGGGCTGGATCACCAGACACTGTCTACAAAATTAGCTCTAACATGTTTAATCCAAAGGTGAAATTATTGATCATGAAGGCATCGGCTCCTCCCTATGTAAAATACCTCAGAAAGCTAATGAAATAATTTATTACCAGATTAGTTATTGGCTGTAACTTTTAAAACTCTAAAGGCTGTTGTAACAGTATATATGAAGAGATAAGGAGAATATATGATCTGAAATTAATATAAAATTTTATATAAGGAAGTGCTTTATATCCAGTATTAGGGTTATTTTAAAAAGATAACAAATTCAAATATTTTAATGTTTTGTAAAAAGAAAACTTTTTATGAGAAAATCATCTTAAAAGCAGAAATAGAGAAAGAGTAACAATAACTGAATCACCAAAATAGCCTAAAAAGAGTAATCATGAAGCACCATCAATGTGAATTCATTTTAACCTCACTGTCTCAGCAACAGAATGCCTTTAGTCATGCTGGGATAGGTGCCACCAAGAGATTATTACTTACACTCAGAACTGGGAAGGCTAAAGTAATGTTCAGAGTACTAGAAAGTTTAAGATAAGGAAAAAAAAAAAACCATGACCAAAACAAACCAAAGAGGCAAGTGAGATTACTTCTGTGAAAAATCTGCATTTTTTAGTTTTATAATGATAATACATGAGGATGTATGAACTGCCCAGAGAATATGAAAAGAAGAGGAAAACAGAATGAATTGGGAAAGAAAGATGAGATATAGTTATTGTAAGTCTGTGACTAGTCTGTATTTTTATTTCCATTAAAGTAAACAGCAAACAGGTGATATTTGGGGAGAAAAGGTAATGGAACAGACTGAGAAGTGTAAAGACTTTAAGAATTCTGAGACTATAAATTCTTTTTCTGATACTTAGGACACAATTAAGAAATTTTAAATAATTTTAAAAGTTTTGAGATGTTCTGTTTACATATTTGGAACTGAAGAACTCTTAAATACATTGGGAAAACTGCACCCATCTGAGAGCACTTTCACATATAAGTATTCCTAGGACTGCAACAGACCCATACATCATTAAATTAGCTCCTCTCTGCATAGCTGATACCATAAATAGAATGACATAGACTGTTTAAAACAGTAAGACTAAATTTGACAGCAATCTTGATAGGATTGAAAGAAAAACACAAGCACTATCTCACAGTTCCTCCCTTCAAAATGTTTAGCTGTTCTCTACCTTCTCTGTTGACCAGCTTGCTCTAATATCTTATTGGGTTTTTTATCCTGGAAAAAAATTAACACAAAGTAAAAGTATCAGACTAAAACCACTGAGTGGTAAAATGCAAGTGCTGCTTAGTTCAAAAGTGTATTATTAGACCAAAAAGAGAAGAAACAGAGTGAAGGTTATAGTTCATGATTTACAGGCTGCCAAGCTATCCAATTTCATGGCACCTTTTAATGTTACGTTCCACAAGAACTACTAAGAGATGCAAATTTTCACATCTGTGTAAAAAGTTGGAAGGTTCAAAGCATATTCAGTATTCAAAGGTGAGTGAGTATAAGCTGATGTGAATGTTTCACTTGATGTTTTTGACTATGTTCATGGTTTTATATTCTCTCCTATTATGTTAAAATCCAGGGATGTAGTAAGTTCTTTAAAATGTAACGGAAATGTTATTCTCTAAATTGACTGATTCATTGAGGATTATCTACAAAAAGTTTAAGGTGCTCAGGATTTTTAATTTTAGAGCATTAACTGTTTCACAATAGCATTTGCCTTTAGCAAAACTCTTCCTTTGTTCTTTATCATGTGCAGAGGAATGACAAATATTCAAAGTAACTCCCTAAGAAGTAATTTTTGGATATAATTATTGTATGTGTGATATACACATATCTTTGCTGTGGGTTTTATGTATTATTTTGACATAACATATTATTTTGGTGAGGTTTAATCCTGTTTCAAACTTCTAAAAGCTTAGTATTTATTCCAGGCCTATACAAGCCATTTTGGTAGTCAAAAGAAAAAAGACATGTAATTGCCAAAGGTATGAAACTCCTTAAACGTTGATACATTTGGTGTTTGCTTGATACAGTCTGGTGTTTGCAGAGTCTCTGGAGAGCTGCCCTGAGATAGCTAAAGGTAAGCTGGATGGACTATTTTAAACTTTCTTCTCTGGCAACTGATTGAGCTAGGGGGACAGATCATCACCAGAGTTTTTTAGAATCTCCTTTAATCATTATGTTATTATTAACAAAATCTTGCTGCTCTTGTTAGTGGCAGGCAGCTGCTCACACACTTCTTTGCTCAGACCTTCACCAGCAGGGAGGACAGCCCCAGCTGAAAGGACTGTTTGCTTGAAAGCTCAGAGTTAGGTTTTTCTGTAGCAGGTAGCAGAAAATAACCTTAGTAATGCAAGATCACCCTTCAGTCATAAAGATGCCACTCATGAAAGAATGATGGAAGCCTACACTTTTCTTTTGATACCTGCAGAGGATATGTGTACTACCATCTATGTATTATCAGTACAAATGCCTGATCACTGCTAGGTGCATGATGGTATCTTTCACAGTCAATATTACATAAAAAAACATACAAGATTCATGATCCAGCAGATGTAGTCTCTAGCAGCTGGCCCAAACTTTTTTAATCTGTGTACAATGCTATTACAATGCTCTTACAGAAGAGTACTTTGGGAGGATCATAGGATGAGTGTAGGGTCCTAACCACCAAGATCTTCCTCATGAACCTGATTCCCACTTGCCAATACAGGCATGATGTACTTAAAACCATTCTGTTTTGCAAAATATTTTAAGTTCTTAACAATTACTTGTGGTTTTGTTCCTGTCATTGTCAAAGTTGGAATCCATGTCTAGTCTATCTAGATATCAACAGTGCAGACTGGCTTTCTTGTTTCAGGTTCCTGAAACAAACAGATGTTATAATGGGAATAATAACCCAGAAGCAAGGTATAACTGTTTCTTCAGTATAAATAAACCTATGCAAAAATTGCAGCATAAATTGGACAGTTTTTCTTGGGAAAAGCATTGTCATGGAAAGCTTAAGATTCTGATTTCTTTTTTGTTATGTTATTGTCTTTATGATCATATGTATAGGCTTAAAATTCCTTTCATTTGATGTTTTTTTATTCTCCTAAGATGCATTTTTGTGTTCCTTATATATGTCTTTTATTTCTGTCCTCTTAAGTGCTTGTGATGCCTTGTGGTGGTGTGGACAGTTGAACTTTCCATGTTTATTGGGTTAAACTCTGTTTGGACCCTCCTGAGAAAAGCTGGACAGTGTAAGTAGGAGAAGGCATGTGCTCTGAAGGTCTGTGACAAGTAACAGAAGGACAGACAAGGGAGAGGATTTGAAGAGAGACTTAAGGAAGAAAGAGAGGGAGCTGAAAGAAGGACAATAAAGAAGGGATCGTTGAGATAGGAAAAGGTTGAAGGACATGTGGGTGGTTTACCAAATGGGGTGGTTTTGGGTTGGAAAGGAGAAAAAAGCAAAAAGAATGGTGGGTCCAAAGCAGTTTGTTCTATGTACCTTAGTAAGTTCTGTGTGCTTAGTCCCCTCATTGAAATTCATAAGTTGCTACATCCTCCCTACAAGCTTCTATTTTTAGCCCACTTCAGTTACATGTTACTTTTCCCCTTTTTCCCGCCACAGTGTCTTCCCTCCCCTACTCCCCAATTGGCCCAAAGATTGTAACCCCTCCCTTTGTCTCCTTAGTGATATATTTTAATTGGTGGCCACAAAGAGGAACTCCCATTTCTCCTCCCCTTCCCCGAGATTTTATAAGCCTCTGTATCACTGTGTTCTGGGTCCAGACCGACCTGGCCCCGGCAGAGTTGTGGAAGAATAAAGTTACTGTTTAACTGCCTGCCAGGCTGGATCCTCCTTTCCTCCTCTCTGCGCTGTCGGACGATACATCTTATCACCGGTTAGCCTTCTCCCAGGGAAAAGAACCCACAAGGGCTGACTCCTCACTCAGTGCTGAGGGGCAGCTCAGACTCACGCTTGCTCCGGTGCCTGGGCTGGCTCGGGGTGAAGCCGAGGGGCTTCGGTTTTGGCACCGCGACAATGCCTGACTTTGAATACATTTAACTAATGTTGTGCAACTTACCTACATCTGAGTGATTCATATGGACTTTTGCTGCTGAGGCAAAGATGAGAAGAAATTAACTTCTAAGATAGAGTTCATATTTTCATAGAATAGTCATTGAGAAGGAGTCAAATGAATTATATTTTTAGGATTAGATATCTCTCCTGCAATAACTGCCTGAGTAACTTGGGGGAACCATCTCAGAGATCCAGCAAGTATAAACCTAAAATTAGATGGGATAGAGCCAACCTTGAAAGTTTCCCAGACAAATTCCATGAAGAAGTGCTGTCTAAGCTGATGCATCTAAAATCATTTCTGGTGATCAGAACCTTCCTTGATTGCTGCTGCCATTTTTATGCAGCCTGTGGCTGTTCTGGACTATGCTGCTTCCTCTCTGCAAAAATCTTAGCTTTGGTTTTCTTTGGCACTCTAGTTCAAACATTTACAGCAGTTCCACTTAAACACGGACACTGTAATGGTGTTTTATCCCACATCTACAGTGGTACTTGTCACCTGCCAAAAAGCCCAAGATGTTAGTATTTTGTGCACTTACTGGAGGAAATGGCTGTGTGGGAGCCTGATTTTCTGTTCTGCAGTGCAATGCTCCCTTTTACCTTGCCAGAACATGCAATCCAGGCTGCACTGGCTTCTAATTCACTACGGTTTAGTGCTTTTCATCAAACTCTGCTAGAGCCAGTCTCACTCTTGGGTTATTTAGGCCCATTAAAATCTGATCCCATGCAGAGCCTAAAGATTCATCAAAGCTCAATGTTTAATTCAATAACACAAAAATCTGACTGAAATATTTTATAATCTTACTTTTTCTTGATGTATGAGATTAAAGATGGATCTTACAAAAGCTTTATTCTTATTAGGAGTGCAACGATCTGCAGAATTCTGTGGCAATATCTGATAACTTGTTCTTCCTGACCGAATGGAAGGTAGTTATATGTCTCCAAGATAGCAATTTATTTTTGAAAATATATTTATGCAATTGCTTTCTGTGACTCTTCTCACCTTCATAAAGAAATTTATGCTTGGGGTTTTTTTAGCCCTTATTTCACCTGCATTCCTAGTCCTGTATTTGAATTCTAAATTGCTTCTACATTTTAGTTCCCTTTTTTTCCATGCCAGCATTTCAAGATTCTCTCTTTGGTTCTGCCCATTCTGTGATTTTTGCTCTACCATCACAGTTAGTGAGTTTTTTGAGGTACTTATGAATGAAAAAGGACTGCAATGTACAAACAGTTAAGCTACAAACATGGATAGAAACCACTTAAAATGAAGAGATAAGATCAGTGGACCAAATCTTTGGATATTACATCTTGTGTAAACCAGGAAACTCATTTTAAGCAGCCATTCAAATACTTTGACTACATATTGCCTCCTCAGGTCCCTGATGCTGCCTAAGCTTACTTTTCAAAAATCCATTATCCTTATTTTCTACGCACTATTAAACAAAATTATCAATTGTTGTATATCTATGCATTATAAATACTTGAGGGATTATTTCTTCAGCACAATTAAATGAAAATACTTTAATTTTGGGAAAATACAGTATCTCTATGCTTTAAGCAGCTCCAAAAATATTAAGCCAATTTATTTTACTCCAGAGGACAATGTTCTGAGCTCATTAATGACCTTATTTTCCTTTAGTAGAAAATTAAAGTTGTAAGTATTAGTAAGCCTATTGCTGCTTTTGTTATTGCTTTGTTTGTATGAGAATAATTCATTGGCTGGTGTACAATTAAAATCTTATCTTTAAAAATACGAGCATGATATAGGGGATATATACTTACAATGCTATAAAATTCTCTGCTGAATTACTGGACTTCTGCTTTGTTTTGGCTCAGACTTCTGTTCCTCTGGTTTATAATGAACATATAGAGATTTTGAAATAAATCAGTAGAATGCTTTCAAGCCATATTTCACATTTTCATATGTATAATTACTGTCAGTCTGTATTACAATCCCTATGAGCCTAAAGAATCACAGTAGTTCAGTGATGTCTCAAATCTGCTGTGCTGCTGACAACGCTCTTCATAGACCCTCTGGCTATTCAATTCTAGCAAATTAAATGTGCCAAGTACCATTCTCTGCCACTGAAGCTGTTAGCAAGCAACAATTAAAAGTTTAGTCTTGAAATTTGTAGGGGGGATGGCAGAGGTACACTTCTTTCAAACAATCATGAATCCTTTGGGAGCTCTGTTACCTGACCTGGACCCAAAGTCTGCCAGGGTCTGGTAGATGGCTCTCTCCTGACTCGTACAGAAACACAGGGACCTGGAATATTTTCTGATGTGTTAATAGATTACAGCTCTGAAGGTCAGCTGCATGTTGAGCCCTTTCCTTGCTTTCTCAAAGCCAGGAAATAATTCTGCTCTAACTGTTTAATTTTTTCCTGGTTTTGAGATGGTCTCCCATCAGTCTGTTTCTCTTTAACCTCCTGCTCAGGAGGAGTGCCAGTGGCTGTGCAACATGGATTTTGCTGGGGCTGAATCTGGTATGTTCAGAGATGTTTACATTTGCAGAACTCCTCTGATCCATCCTTTAACAGCTACAGGCTTTGAGGAAGCTATAGATGGCAGGATAGAATCTGCTTTCAGAAATTTCTGCTGTATGCAACTGTTGTACATGCAATACTGGTGTCCTAGAGTGACTTTATGATGCTGGTATCCCCAGTTGTCTGTTCTGTTTATGTTGGATATTGTGTTCTGTACCTTTGAGACTGGTTCCAAGAGCAAAGCAGGGGAAAGAAGAAGCGCAAAGTTTTGGGGTTTTTTTTTTGAGAAACAGCTCTCACTCCTCTGCATTCTGCTCCTGGACTGTGTTGTCTGCAGCATGGACAGACAGCAGGACAGAGATCTCCTTTAGTCAGTTTTCAGCTAGCTGAAGCAGAGAAGCTCCCTCGACTGTTCTTTTTGTCTTTTTCTTGGGACTGTTTAAACCTACTCTGGACTGAAAACACAGAAGAGCACCAGGAGCTCACACTGCAGCCCACCGGGGCCTGGACAGCATTTCCAGCACAGGAGGGACTGACAGGAGACAGAGTGAGCTGAACTACAACCCACAGCAAGGAGCTGTGGCAGATTTGTGTAAATAATTTTTCTTCCCATAACATTTTGCCATCTCTCTTCAGAATGGCGAGAGGTTTTATTGTTTCATGTTATTCATTTTTTGTGCTTGTGGATACTTTGTTAAATAAATAGTTTTTTCCAACTTTCTCCAAGGAAATCTTTTCCCGAACCAGTTGGGGGAGGGGCCACTTGAATTTGCTGTTCTGGAGGGGTCCCATTTGGAGGTTTTCTCCCAAATTTGCCCTAAAGCAGGCCAACTTGTCTAGCAGGAGAAAGTGTGAGTTTGGATGTTTTACCTCATATAGTCATGCTAAGAAAGGCACAAACAGACATTAAAACTCTAAAACTATGAATTTCAATTGAAAAATTGATAGAATTCTAATCACATTGAGGTTAATATCACTAAACTTTGACTCCAGATGTTTTTAGCTGGTGGGGATTCCCACTAGGTAGTACAATCTACTTTTGTCAGTGTGAACATCTTCTCTTGCAGTGTCATGGTCCTCGGCTCAGTGCTGACATGGGCCATCCATGGATAGCAAAAGGGAAAAGCAAAAGTCAGAAAGGTTTTATTAAGGGTTAGGAAGTTCCTGTGGGACTGGACCCCATTGCTGCCTAGGGGAGAACAGCCCCTGCATTTGCGTGAGTGTCTGAAAAATAGTCCTAGAGGTTCCAGTGAAATGTAAACAATTTACACAGGCAGCTAACTACTTACGAAACACAACAAATGGTATTCTTAGGCTACCTGTTTCATTCCTTATGTCACCTCACTGTTAGTGATAATGTGTCCTGCAAGAAGGGAAAGTGCTGAGGAAGTCTTGTGCGAGTTGCTCACATAAGTGACATTACAACTTTACCATTTCAAATGTAGTCATTGGATGTGTCTGTCTAACTGCTGAAGTCAGCCAACTTCCTAAGGTGCCAGAGCTGTACCAGTGACATTAAAGGATTTGTATTTTTAGATACATCCATTACAGCTAATGATAACTAGCAATTTCTCCTGGAAGACCAACTGTAGAGCAAGTATTTGGTCTGAAACTACCCTAACTCTGAGTAGCACTAGAAGAGTGATTCTGAGTAGGTGCTCTGGGGACTCCCTCTCGCTAATAAATCCAATTCCTGTGACAGGTTTAAAGCTCTTTTGTGGTAATGTCAGTCCAATCCTTTAAACATGAAATTTGAAATATATATATTTTGAATATATTTTACACACATATATAGACACACTCATATTTCAAATATATTTGATATGTAATCTTGAAATATATTATGTATTTCAAATCCAGTGAATAAATTGACTATATTCCACATAGATATATACTTAGGTATATTTACATTTTTATATTTATCATATGTTTTTTCATCTTTTTGTATAATAGGTATGTATTTTTTAAACAGATACAGCAGCTGGTCTCTTGAGAAGAGAAACACTATGCTATTTATAGAAAAATATTAAACAGCAACTCCTTTCATTTAATGCCCTTGGCTAATTTTTGCAAGCATCTCTGTTTTCAGTAATGGGATTTTCTTTAAAAGAGCTGTGTCAAAGCAGAAAATTTTCGAACCATAGAATTCACAGCTGAACAGTCAAACCTGCAGCACCAACTCAGAAATATGGATGGAAGGAAGATCCTATCTGCCACTACTTTTCTAAAAATAAAGTACACAAGAAATAGCTGTGAACACTTATTTTAAGCAACAGAAGTACACAAAAGTGGCAAATATGTAGAAAGAAATAGGAAAGCTTGTTTAAAAGAATGCTTTATTCTTAATGAGGGATTTGTAATCTTTCTATAAATCTGAGAGCAGATGTTTCTTCTCCTGTTATTCCTGCTTCCTCACTTCTCCCTCTCTAGTCTGTGCTTGGTCTCTTCCTTTCCTTGCCTGCAGACCACTGTCATTGCCATCCCACTCTGCCTGCCCTACACTTCGGCTCACATCACTGTTGCATGTCAAGCTGCCACATTAAAATCAGATTGCCGTAGCATGATTTTTTTTTATTTAATGCTTTTAGGGATTAGCAATAAGTTTCCTTTGAAGATTTTAGGGATCATATTTTTCTTAATTGTTGCAATATAATAAAATGAATATAACAACTGAATGGGATTAAATGAATTGTGAGATCACACAGTAAGATTGACATTCTCATGTTTCATAAAAGAAAGTTTGATAGGTGGTTTGGTCATCCTTATAGAAGCAAGCCTGATTTTCCTCTATACATCTGTAATACTTAAATACCATATTGTATACCTGCCAAGACTGCTGATTTTTGGTGACAGTTTTGGAGATAAATAGATAACTTTGTGTCTCATTACTTATTGAAATCCTCTTTTTCATCTTGGCGAGAAGCATAGACAAAATGACTACAACACCTCCGTCGAAGCAAGGATTAATCAGATGCATCCCTGTTTTGTGAAGAGGTAAGAATGAGCAAAACTGAAGTCTGAATAAGAAATCCTAAACAACAAATCAGGTAGCATAACAAACTTGTACTAAGAAAAGCAGTCATCTAAATTTCCTCTTTGAGCAGAACATCTCATGTTTCAAAAATCTATGGGGAACAGGTCAGAAACCACAACAGGCTTCACTCATTGCATTTGGTCCCAAGTTCACGATAAGGAATGAGACAGTCAGAGGCAGCTTCTCCTTATCCACGTAATTTATTCAGTGCAGAATGAATTGCAAGGAATTACTTACCTGACTTTCCTTTTTCAAGGTCATAGTAGTTTTCACCCATTCTGGCTTTTCATCAATTCTGGCTTCTGCTTGCTGGCCTGACAAGGTCAACTATGCCAAAGCAGTTCTTTTTTCTTACTGAAATAATTAGTTCACAAATAGGTCTGTGACTGCAATAATAGTTAAATATAGTTGCATGCTTTGGAATTATTTAATTCATAAAAGAAGGCTAAATATGATCCCATTTAACTTCAGACTTGAAAAGGATTTAATTCTTAAACCTTATGAAATTTTTCTTCTCTGGTGGACTGTGATCACCACCCAATAACCAATCTAATACAATTTTTAAAATATTCTAGAATATAAATTAAAATTTGCATATTTTGTTGAAACTTTTTTTCAGCACCTCTTGTTATGAGTCTCAGAGGTTACATATGACACTATCTGAAACTATAAAGAGTGGGAAAAGTCATCAAAGTTGCATTGTAACTGTAGAGACAATTGCTTCAATGTAAGCAACTATGGTACAATACAGTGTATATTGCTACTATTTTTCCAGTGATTGTTCAATATAATATTTTTTTCCAGGTTTATATACATTTTTAATAGATTAATTTTATCTTTATGTGTGTCTTAGTTATCGCAAAGATAAGATGATGGAGGGCTGCAAAAGCCCAAGAATAGCAAAGGAACAAAAAGGCCTGAGGAAATGAAGGTTTGATCTTGTCTCTTCCTTTCAGGTTCCTTGAAGTTCTTAGTGAATCCTCTGCCTTGACCTGCCCAGATGCTGTCAGGATGGCAAGAGGAAAGCCTTCCTGGGAAGATCTGGGGTGGAGAGGTCTTCACTCATTTCTGGCATGTGAAACTGCTGTCTACCTCACAGCCTCTTCAGACCACTCATCTCACAGCCTCAGATGCAAACTTTTTATGATATTGTCTGAAGAATGATTATTTCATTGTGTAGCACTGGAGCTGAAGGAGGAACTTCAGGGAATAAAGGTGGTACTACCAATGCCAAGCTGGAGGAGAAAGGAGTTTGGGTAGGAGAGAAGGTAGCTGCAGCTTGTGCCTTTTTCCTCTGAAATCTCCTTTCTTCAGGGATCATAGGAAAGGGGGAGCATGAGCCACAACAGTGCTGAGCAAAGTCCCACACAAGGTTGTACCTCAGCTGGTCAGAGCACATAGGAAGGCAATTGTGTCTCTGTTTTCTTCTCCAGTGAGCAGAGAGCAGCTGAGAAGTGAGGAGACACATCACTGCCAGCTGAGCCTCACTGTGGGTCTGCCACAAATTGATTCATTAGCTGGGATTTGTGAGTCTTGAATGATTAGTAGTAGACAACTGCTCTGCAACCTCCCAAAAGATGCTAAAATAATATTTCTGAGCAAAACTGTTGTCCTTACTTTGAGATCTAAGTTCTGCTTCACATAGAGATACATGGACCCTGGCTAAAATAAGATATTTTTCTACTGTTGTTTTCATTACTTCACTTTACTGCAGGAAGTACCTAAAATGCAGTGTGGTAGTGATTCCAATATCTGGGAAGATCTCATTTAGACCAGCAGGAGACCATGAAGAATCAAATAAAATAAGCAAAGACATAGTATAACTGAGGAAAATTGGCTATTAAAGGTCATGTACTTAGCACTGAAGGAGATTATCACTGAAAGAGGATTTTGTTCACAATATTTTCTTGTCTTTTATCCATTTAGTACCTGCTGACCTTGTTAGTGCACCTAGGCAAACGTGTATATCCATGTCAAGAATGTACAAAACCAGCTAAGCATTTATTCACTAGTACAGCTGCCAGAATAAAGAGAATTTTCTACCAAAAGCAGTTATTTCAGCAAGATATTTAACTGTCTGGCAATCTTATCTCTTTGGATTTCAATATAAGAGTAAAATAAATTACATTTATAAAGTACAAATTCTCATAAATTGATAGAGTCATCTTAGTTCAGGCAGGAAAAACTTCAGAAATCACATTCCTGCAAAACCAAAATCTCTGGGCTAAATCTGCCTGGGAGCACATGAAAATAGGACTAATTATTTTTTCTTTCCTTTTCCCATATGTTGTTCAGCTTTGCATAAAATAGAATTAACATTTCTGAGTCTTTGATGAGAGCAAACATATCAGAAATTTAGGGTACTCCAATATTTGTCTTAATGGTGTGTTCATTTTGAAAACAAATGGTGACAGACTCACTGCCAGTATTGCTTATGTATATTAGATTGATTCAGAAAAAACTGAATAATTACTAAATTATGAGAATCATTTAAAAGTAAATTTCATGTCAGTGAAATTGAACATACAAATCTGTTTTAAATGGCTGTAATTTAATATTGAATTATTTTGTCTTAAGAGTGACAGGATCGCAATCTCTGTTTTATTTGAGTAGAATTTTTTCAGAATATTTGAAATTTCTTGGTATCCAGGTAGTGGTGGTGACCAGTCAAAAGAAAGAAAAAATGCTAGATGTGTGTCACTGAGCTATTACTACAGATTATTACAGTAAGCAAAGGCAGAGGATGTTAAAAGGATTGCCCAGCATAATAATAATGAAAAAGAAAAATTTACCATGGGATAAAATAAAGAACTATTACTGCAATAACTGAAGAATAGTTAGACATCAATGATCTGCAGTGTTATAATGCCACAATGATGGCCAATATTCTTCTATGTTCAAGGTTGACCAGGAGGTACAACTCTAAAGGAAATCAAACATCATTAGTTCCACTGTTTGTGGAAATTTATATTTTTATTATAACAAAAATTGAGGTAAATAATTGATTTTATTTGATCCAAGGTCTACAAATTTAGGGTATGCATCTGCAGGACTGAAGTAAAATTTCTGTGGTTCAGGCTTTCTCTGGCTACATTCTCCAGCTGTATTCTCTAGCTACAGCCTTTGATCTGTACATGTAGGTCAAATATCTGTACAAAATATTTTTTATACTACCTCAGATCTGGTCAGCAGCAGATATTTAGGGAAGGAGTATAAGAACTATGTGGTATCTAGAACTCAATTCCTGTCTTTGAACAAGTTATGTTTTAGTGAATTAGCAATCCAAAGGTTACTCTGGCCCATTATCCTTCAGAGACGTGACTGAATCCCATTTTCTATGAGTGTCCCATCCCCCTAAACAGCATATATATATATATAGATAGAGGAGGACCAAAGTAAGAAACCACTGATTGCACAGATATTTATTTATAGTCACATTGCAATAACTGCAACTGCTATAAAGTTTTTGATTTTATATTTGTAACTTAGCTCCTTGGCCTTTGTCAGTCAGAGATACTATGAAATTTGCTGTTCAAAAATCATTCTGCCTATAAATGAGGAAAGCAAAATAGTCTTTCAGATTCCTTTTCAATAACTAAGTATTCTGGGGTTGAAACCCCAGAGCAGTACTTTTTCTGGCTAGCCCAATTGCATCCAACATGGCAAAAGGTTAAAAGTAGGCTGCTCTGGAAGGCTACATTTAGAAAATAAAGTAGACTGGAGGATAAGAAAGAAATACTACATATTTCTACAGAGACCTACATACCTCTTAACAGTGAAAAACAGCCAAAAGGCTGTTTGTCCCCTCACCAAACAGCCATTAATCAGTCAGCCACAGCAAGCATTTCTCCTATTGCTACCATTTAGGTAACTTCTAATAATGCTACCCTTTAGGAAATTTCTAATAATGCTTTTTGAAGATACATATATAAGGACCTTGTTTATATATGATAACCTTGTGTATAAAATACTATTGCTCACTTATAGTGTACTCCCAGTAATTGTTGGCAAAACATTCCTCTATCTAAAAAAAATCCTTAAGGCGTGATTAAACAAACATTAAATTCAATATAAAGCAATTTTTATACATCCACAGATTAGCAGAAATTCTTAAAAATAAGAAACTAAACATAAATAGGCAAAAGGACATATGCACATTGTACTATGAAAATAATATGGTATTTGAAACCATGTTAGAAGCACACAGGTAGAGTGTATCATAAGTCTTGTCCTTTGTCACATATATTCAGTAGTAATTTAACACAGAAGTCATCCTTTGCTCAGAAAAGAAGGGCTACAGCTTTGCAGCCTGTGCATCTCTGTGAACTTGAGCCTATCGCCAGCGTGAACATTCAATGATTTAGAAGTTATAGATACAGCCCAGGAATCAAGGCTGGCAGGATATATAAATGAAATAACTCACATATAATGTCCACCAAAGATGGACTAAAATCTCAACCCTGCAATGCACTACAAAAATTATATCAAATTTCCATTACCACCGTCTTGCTGATAACAGGTATACTTTGGGTGGATGCATGATTCATGAAATTGAGTAATTAATTATGAAGGACTCTCTCAAGATGCACTTAGGAGATGTCATCACAATTATTTAAGTGCTACTTCAAACGGAGTAACATCAGCAGTCTAATTATGCCATGAAATAAACTTTCTATGTTAAACTAAAAAGTACCATATAGAGAACTTTGCGGAGCCTGGATGCTGGGTTGTAAATACATTCTTTCACTAATGCTTAGATAGGCGGTTGCATAATGTACCAAATGCTAAACATAACGCTAAGAAATCTGCATCTTGGAATTGCTTTTCAGGAGCAGAGAGAAGAGAGAAAGGTGCTCAAAATTCCCTCATTCTGAGTTCTTGAAAAATATCGTGGCACTTCAATATAGTATTTGTTCGGCCTTAATACAAGGACTTGATCAAACAAACAAATATTGCCTACTAATTTTAGTGCCTATGTGATTTGCACTAATTAGACATCATGTTATTGTTCTATACTGGGGTGGAGGTGAGGGAGGATGGAGTGAGTGGGAGAGAGAGAGAGAAAAGAGAAAGAGAAAGAGGAAGAGCATGCTGGTGCAGGGCTCCTATCAATTCTCAGCAGCAAAGGCCCAAAACCAAAAGCTAATCAGCTTATAAGCAATACTGAGACAGAATAAGAAGAAGAAAACAAAAATTAAATCAATCTTATGCCACTCTAGATGCTGGGCATCTGTATTTGTGCAGCATCAGTTGGACCTCACGTGGGCTTTCCCATGTCACACTGCAGACCCTGTCCATGGGGATAGGTTCCTCCCTTTTGGTCATTGGAGGTATTAAATACTTTTTTTAGAAAAGAAATAACTATGCATAAAAGGTGTTCACAGGAGAACCTGCTGCTGCACTTTTAGACAAAGGCAAGATTATGGAGGTGGCATAATTGCTGGTACCAAGTGGGAGCTGCCCCCAGGTTCATCTGTTACAAGGAGACAGCTGAGGCTGCCATGCATCCATAGGATTTGTGCATGTGAAGGTGCTACAGACATAGTCTTTGAGGATCAGGCTTATACAATGGTTTCCTGGTCAGCATCACTGCATATCACCTAATGGACTTTTATTTTGTGCAATAACACAAGAGGACAGCCCTGGAACTGTAATCTGATGACTGTGACACAGTATTATTCCTTGCTTAATTGCCAAAAGATCAGTTTAAGACTTTTTGGATTGTGGAGCATATGGATGAACACTAAAAAACTGTCCCCATTATGATGTTGTTTTCTTATGTATGTCATGTTATTGACACATTGTCATGAGTTATTGAAGTGTACACATGGAAGTAAACCTTCTGTAGGGGCTAAACACCTTGCATAATGATCCTAATTCTTTTCTCACTAAATAACACCCAGAATATTCCAGTGTATTGAATATTCAAGTAAACATCAGGTACATTAATGAATGCCCAAGAAATAATGAGAAAACACACCTTATTGATTATTTCACCATTAACATTGTGAGGAAAATAGATACAGAGTGAAAGTTACATTTTCATATATGTAAAGGAAATTAAACTAAAAATTATAGGTCAAAACTTTAGGTACAGTGCATTCATGAAGAACAATCGGTGGAGCAACGTTGAACTATTCAAGTGCACTTACTATGAGACAACTAAAGATACCTGCTGATGAGATATTGATTATTGGCATATCTAAAGAACATGCAATGTGGGGAAGATATTCAGCAAACTGTTTCTGACTCCAGGTTGCTCTAAGAAGAAAACTGTAGGGTTGTTTCTATAGTAGGTATGTCTGCACTAGTTTTGTCTGTATTCAAAGCCAGCATGGAGATGTGCTAGTAAGGAATCTTTCAGTAACCTGTTTCTCAGGTTAGTTATCCTCAGCCATTGGCATGCAGCTTCTCATTTTGACCTGAATCTTGACTTCAAACCATGGCATGAAAGCCTGATTCCATTAGAAAGCAATTTTAATAAAATATCAGTCATATTCCTGTAGCTCATGATGCTTACCCAATATTGTGAGTATCTGTATCTCCTAACAGTCCTCTGTGTCTGAGGTGAGTTACTCACTAACCCTTGAGCAACAACAGGCTCATCAAAGATTAGTCATGTCTGCAGCAATTCACCTCTTCAAGGCTGTGTAAGGAAAGCCACAGACTACAAAAGGAAAAGTCTTAGGACAGGGTGGCCACGGAAGTACAAGAGCAGGATAATGTGAGAGGCCCTAAAGGTAAAAGTATAAGCTGTAACTGGTCAATTACTGATCATTTCAAAAAAACCAAATCTTTGGGGCTGGATAGGATTGATTTTAGGGTATAACTTCAACATGTATAGAACCGTATAGCAACCAATTATTCCCATAACTGGCAGAATAGTTGGAGTCATCTTTATTTTGAGAATAAGAAAGCCATGAGTTTTGCATGTGCCTTAATTCAGAACCTGACATGCAAATCTGATCGCTCTTGTAGAAAGTGTTGCTATATATATATATATAAGTATTTTTATTAGGATCAAAAGGAAGTACACTCTATTGGTGCTGTTTGGCTTAGTCTTCAGTTGCTTTGTTTGATCTGACATCCTGCCCTGGTTTGATGCTCTGTCCTATAGAAACACCCTTAAATTTGGCAGTATAGGTGAAGTTAATCAACTGGCAAGAGGCAATCTTATGTGAAGGTCAAAAAACCTTCACATAAGATTTTTAGATGGAGAGCACCTTTTTTCATAAATAGGAGAATCATCCCAATATTCACTGCATTGAGAGGAAATAGATGCTTGCTTAATTTAACAGTGGACTTTGGCTTGCTGAAAAGTGAGAAAGAAAAAATAAATTGAAATCTGAGATAGCAAAGTTTGCATAGCTTTGCAACAAAATCTATTAATGAAAATTAATTTCCTCTAGTACTTTTTCTGAGTAGAAGTCCCTAATGTAATGAAAAAATATATACTAGAAGACAGCCTGAAGGCTGAAAATGACAGGAGCACTATATGCTAAATTTCTTTTCATTCAGTTAATTTATAAGATTAGACTCTGTCACAAATTAGGTCACATGATGTTACAGATCTTTCTGACTTTAAAGTAGTTCCTTTCTCCCTTTCTCCCCTTAGGAATTGTTTATTCAGAAGTCATACCATATAATTTTTAACTGCTTAAGAAGTCCAGTGTAATTTAAAGTTGCTATACTGAAATATGTTACACCAGCCTAAAAATTATTTAAAAACAAATACCTATTTTACAGTATAGGGAAAGGAAAAAAAGGTTATCTAAGTTCCAGAGTCGTGAGTGCTGGAGTCGTGGTGGAGCCAGCAGTGTGTCCTTGCTAAAAGGAAGGCTTAGGGTATCTGGGCTGCCTTAGACAACACATTGTTATCACAAGAAGTGATCTTTCTCCTTTATTCAGCACTGATGAGGCCTCCCCTGGAGTGCTGTATCCAGTTAGAGGCTCCCCAGTACAACACAGAAACATGCTGGAGAGAGTCCATTGCAGGGCTGCAAAGATAACGAAAGGATGTGAGCATCTACCTTGTGAGGAAACGGTGGGGGAGCTGGGACTGCTCAGCCTGGAGAAGAGAAGGCTCAGGAGGATCTCACTAATGGACATAAATAGCTCAGGGATGGAGCCAGCCTGTTTTCAGTGGTGCTTCCAGACGCAGACACAAGTAATGGGCACAATTTGGAACACGGGGGTCATCAGAACATCGGGAAACACTTTGTTCCTGTGAGGGTGGTCTAGCACTGCCACAGGATGCCCAGAGAGGTTGTGCAGTCTCCCTCCTTGGAAGATATTCAAAAGCCATCTGGTCATGATCCTTTGGAACTGGATATAGGTAGCCCTGTTTCAACAGGAGGGCTGACATCTAAAGACCTCTTCCAGTCTCAACCATTCCATCATTCTGCAATTTTGTATTCGTAAACTGAGTATCTACACTGAGACAAATTCCTTTGATGAACAAATTCAAAATGAGTTTTTTCTTCAAGATCTTTCCTGATCCTATGCTAATGCCACAAAGAACTGAAATCTAATTAATCACAAAATTTAGTATGCAAAATGTGGAAGAGATGGTAAAATTCACATATTGAATGATATGAGCATTCTATTGATGGCAACAACCCTAATTCCAGATGGAAAATTAATGTCTTTTTAGTTGTTGATTTATCATTTATTTTAAATAGCTCAGCAGAGAATCTGTGTGACTGAAGTAATAGTGTCATAATTATACAGCATCAGAAATCTCCTCTCACCTGCAAACTTAGTAGTAACATCAGAGGCACTGCCTCCGGAGGTGCAAACTGCCTGCAGAGGTCAGTGCTTTCCAGTCTACAAACTCAAGGAGGTGGATGTCTGTGTTTTGGATTTTTGGCTCCTTAAGGGGCATAAATGCAGCATGGCTCTAGAATGTACTCTTGGCATAGGAGGGCCTTCTTTCTGGTAAGAGTTTCACAGTACCACCACAACATGAATAATAAAAGCAACAAGCAGTGAAGCCTTACCATATATTCATTAAACAATATCAGCACATCAGTGGAAAGAAGTTTCTGCATACTAGCTACTTTTACGTGCCATAAATTGCCCAAAGATACAAGGTCTTGTGAATTTCTGAAAAGTTTGCATTCCATGGACACAGAAAAAGTCAAATGTATAACTTTTGTAACGATTCAAGTAAAAAAAATGCCGTGTGTGTCAAGAACAGAGTATCTATAAAAGCATAAGCAGTTGCAAAGTCTAATCCTACTACTAAGTTTTACACAGCAATGTTCAAAGTTTCTACCTTTGCTGTGAAAATTTTCTCTAAGAAATAAAAAGGAGAGTGGGATTCTTGAAATTTTCATTTTCCTTTGAAAGAGGAATGCTCTTACTAGAAGATTTCTCCAATTACACCTATTTTAGTGCTGGATTTATGTCGACCTCTGATTTCAGACATGAATGTAGTCTCAGTCAGTCGATATGTCTACATGTATACAGGATGTTTGAAATTGCTTCAAGTGTTTTGCTGAATTGAGGTCACATAACAGCAAACCAATAAGGGCCCAGCCTATGGAAAGCTTTAACTAGGAACCCTTTAAGAGCTGAATTGCAGTTGCAGCTGACAGAAGCAGGTTAGAAATTGAAAAATCATTAGTGAAAGCTTAATATTTTTTAAAATAAAATTGAACAAAATCCCTAAGGCAGATAACTGGAAACAAGGAGAGCTGAAGACATGAATCTGTTTCATCACTAAGGACAGCAGTAAAACTGTAAGCCTTATGCTGGTATGGCATAGCATAATATATTAAAAAGAATTCTAATGTCTTTTTCGCTTTCATCTTTTTTTCATGTTTTCAAAGATAAGCACTGTATGAGATTAATATTAGAATGACAGGGACACTGAATTGGAAATTCATCAGAGGTTTGAAATACCACATTTTGGAATTTACTGAAGGGATGAGGAAAATAAAACAGGAAAAGGCAAATTTGATGCAGTAGAGTGGTGGGCTGCTGATATATCACTATTTAGGTTGAAATAATAGGCAAATCTAAGTTAATAATAAAATCTAAGTTCATCATAAAAAGATAGAAAGGCCCCCTGAAGGACTTTAAAAATAATTTAATTCTATTTAATTGTATTTCTAGAAATATATATATTCCCAGAATAATTGGAACAGCAATATTTCAAAGTAATTGAAGAAAACCTTTCAAAAAAATCAGAAATTTTGATTGCCTTTGAACAGACAAGTTTGGCTTTTTCCATAGGTTGCAGTAGTTTGTTTTTTTACAGTTTCTTTAACAGTTTTCATAAGAAGAGGGTTTAGAAGCATTCACAGAAATAAAGAATAATAACCAAGAACAGTGTAAGAATAATGAATGGTGGGGCCAGATAAAGGAACATATGCCTTACTGTATGTAACAGCTTTTGAAACTGGCTGTGTGGGAGGCATGAGGATAAAATAATATGAACCATGCTCTGCTATGTGTGATAATTAATGTTTTTCATCCTAATGCCCATTAGACAAACAGAAACTCTGAAGGTAACTCAGCTTAGCTTACAAGAGCCTCAGCTCCTGCTCATCATCATCACCATCATCATTAATTTATGGCATTCTGTCTGCTCTTACTGCTGACTTACACTGTCTGTAATACAGAGGTGTAAAAATATGCTCACATAAATTCAAGAACTTTATTACTGGAATTCTTCATGAATAATAGTTTGTAACCAGAGCTTTGTAGGCTTTTAGGTAGAAATTCTCTGAAGATATGAAAAGGCAAAAGTGAAAATTACAAACAAAATGAAAATAGCTAATAAAAGCTGAAGATATATATATTCCATGAATATATTCTGAATTTATATATCCATACATATTTGTGCATATATACATGCTTAAGAGTTTTCATACTGTTTGAACAGACAAAAGTAATACTGAGGGGAACACCACTGAATTACCATATGCTGCAATCCTTCAAGTATCATTTGTGCTCCTGGTTAAAGGATTCTTTGGAAAACGGTTCTTGGCTGTATTTAGTCTGCTTTTTGTGTTCCTGTTTATAAAGATTATGCAAAACTACCCTCTCTTTCTGGCTGATGTATTCATTATTCAGACACACAAAATGAGTGATTTCTCAAAAATTTTCCAGCTATGTATTCTTTACAAGCTATTTATATTGACTACTCGGTGAGTGCAATATGTCGCATAAATCAACTTGTATATTGTTTCTTTAGTTAGATGACTGCAACTCTTTGAAAAATAGAGAATAATAAATGGCAAACAGTGAAGGGAAACAAAACATAGCTAGAGCATATTTTTGACACACCCTTGTTTATGCTTAACTTAATCCTTCAAGGATTTATGAATATTTCCATGAATAAAAAACTAGTCATAAATAACAACTAATAGGAGCTAGCATATAACAGTAGGGTATTTCTTTTGTATAATATTAGTGAATTAGTTCATCCTGCATTTCACCAATCCAATTTACACAGAGACAAAGAAATTTGAATATCCAAAACCTTTAGGTAAAATATTTTAAAATTGTTGCGACTGTGGCATATGAGGAAAGTTTAACGTGATTAACAGTGACTATTTTTTGTATGGCAGGTATTTGTGCCATAATTTTTAAATTATTAAAACTCCACATTTAAAGTTTATAGCACAAGAAGTCTTTTTTATGATATCTTTAACTGGTATATTGGATCAATTAAAAAGTTGACACCACTATATCTTTGGCATGTTTGGTGTTTCTTATGTTTTGATGTTGAGTTTTGATGTTGAGTTTTCACTTGCAGGGGTGGGTTTGATTGCCTTTTTCTCTTTTTTTCCTTGAAGTGTGAATTTCTGGACTACATAAGATGTTTCTTCAGAGCTATTCTTGAATTGCTGGATCAAAAAATAGCACCGCTTCCAAAAATGGAATGAATGTAACAAAGAAGGAAAAATGTATATCTGTAAAATGCAGTTCAAAGATTGAGTTCTTCATGAACCAGTCCCTCACAACTTCAGAGATCACTTCTCTTTCCATTCAGTTCTATTTGTTGGCACAGCTAGAGAGGTCAGCCATTCCTGGGAGGATCATGATCTTCTGGAACTGAGCTTTCATTTTTGACAAAAATTGATGCCTACTGATGCAGCAGAAAAGAATCACTTAAATTGTCACATGTACTATAATAAAACCAACATTTATTTCTTTTGCTTATTTTCTCTTTGTAACTTCCTGTCATGGCCATCCAGCTGTGTCTCCTTCAGAAGAGAGACCAGAAGAGAAATCCAGGTAGATATGTTGCTGTTAAAATAGCTGGGAAGATGATAAATACTGAGATGACAATGGCTGCATGAATGTTTGCACATATAAATAGGTGATACTTTAAAAATTTAAAAATTATATTTTTTTTTTTACTATATTTAACTATAATACTGCTTTTCTTCCCCCCAGGAGTTACAGATTGAAAGAGTTGAGTTCAAATCCTGAATCCAGAGTAGCAGAGCTTTTTGACCTCAGAATAAAATATTAATGTAAGATTTTCAAACTACAAGCTGTCTGCTAAGTAGACATGAGGCTGATCAGAAAAAAACTAAAAGGAGAATCAGGGACATAAAATACACTCATCATTTAATTGCAGTGTGCTTTTTGGCAAATAGTAAATTGTTCTGAAAATATATTTACAGGAGACTGAATATAAAATGAAAATTGCTGCACTGAAATCTTATCTGAAAAGGGATAGAAAGGAGAAAAGAACACCAGATTTGCTGAACTGATGCTTTATTTATGTCTTTTCAGAGGAAAATGAGGATGGAGCACAAACAGAGACAGGAATCATATTTCTTGATATAGCCAAGAACAGAGGTGTTAGACACAGTGTGGATAATAATAAAAATAATATTCAGCTGTGAGACAGCTGATTTTACAGTTTGCAGATTTTTTGTTTTCTTTTTACATATACATGTTTTATTTGTCACTTTCCTTCAAAATCTTCACTAATTTAAATTTGATTAATATTTACAGCTGAAATAATGCTCAAATTAAAAAATTTATAAGCAAAGAGTTAACAAGGATTATATAGAAGAGATCCTAATGAAATTTTGAAAAAAAATTTATGAATAGTAAAATTCCAGTTTTGTTATTTGATAACATTCACATATAAATTTTATTTTTCAGGATCAGAGTAAAATGTATATGCATAAAGACAGTTCAACACAGTGCAATGCAATCTTGGGGCCTTTGAACAAATGATTTGTTGAATTTTGAACTGCATCTCATTTTGTATGCAAATCCACTCTACTCTTTTCTTCTGAAAGACAGTAAGCCCATGGTTTTGCTATAAACCTAGAGAATAGACATGTAAAATTAAACAGGTAACAGTATCTTATCTGACAAATTAAGAAAACAGATTAGTCCCCTTAAAAGGAGTATGTACAATACGGAAAATAATTGCCATATAATTTTTAAGTATCTTTTCTTAAATATCTTTTCCCAGTTTTTGGTTTGTTGGTTGGTTGATTGGCTGTGGGGCTGCGGGATAATTTTTTTTCTCTGCTAAAATGAAGCATGAAAAATTTACTCTTGGTTGAGGAATAGTGTTCTGAAATTCAGTTTAGTCTTGCCAAAGGAAAATTACTAAAAGTACAAAGCAAGAGATGGTTTGATGGCTTCAACTGCCTCATTTTCAGAGAAAAAATTAGAAAAAGGTATATTATTTAGATACAAACTGGACCATCCTGCACAGTATAATATGTCTTATACTTACTGATACTTTGATTTGGCTGTTGCAATATAGCACCGCTGATCATATAGATATTGAATTGTATAGATTAGGAAAAATATCAAACATATATAGGTTGAAAAACTATTTGCTGGTGTTGAACTTCATACTTTTCAATGTGTAAGTTTCTCACATGTGTCTTTAGTAATGTAAAGCACAGGTCCAAATGCTTTGCTAAAAGAGGTTGGAGACACCTTTTTTCTGTGATCATAGTGCACCTCTTACAGCAGCCTCAGTATTAAAGGGATGTCCCATAGGCAAGAGGGAGGAAGGCGGGGAATGGCCAGAGCAATGGCAATGTTTTCTGAGTCACCACTACACGTGATAGAGCCCTGCTTTCCTGGCTTGGCTCAACACCTGCCTGCCCAGGGGAAAGTGGCCTATGAAATCCTTGTTTTGCTTTGCATGCACACACAGCTTTGGTTTTACTAATTGCACTGTCTTTATCTTGACCCACGAGTTTTGTCACATTTCCCTTTCTGATTCTCTCCCCCATCCCACTATGGTGAGAAGAGAGCAGATGTGTGGGGCTGAGCTACCAGCTAGGGTTAACACACAACACCATGGAAAAAAAAAATTTTTATGGCATCCATTCACACAGAGATTAGAGATTTTTAAAACAGAGATGCTGAACTCTAAGTTTTGGGGTGTTTATTCCATGAATTTGTCCAATAATACACGTTTCAGGGCCAAAGTTTGTTGATATTGATGCCTGGCTAAAGTCTATATCTGGTCCCTGTCATGACTTTGTGGACTCTGAGAGGAGCAGAGCATCCAGAATCATGGCTTTACCCCTTTGTTGGGATTTGTGTCTTTCTGGTGATCATGTTGGAATAGCAACATCTGTGTGGATGCTGCATGGTCCTGCTGTATGGCAGTTCAAAGTGAGAGGTCACTCTAAGTGCATGTATATGTAGGTGAAAACAGATTAGTTGTAGATCTAGTAGAGCTTTTTGGACACCAACAGGAATCTGAAGAGACAATGTAAAACAGGTGAATTTACAATTTTGTGGGATTAAAGAGCCTAGAGTGCGGACAGGAATACTGGCAGTTGTAGTTTCTATAAGGTTCTGTTGTTGAAGAATAGCTGAGACAAATGTTTAAAAAAGTTATGACAGAGAAAACTTATTTCATGTTCAAAGACTTTATGAAGTATTTATGAAAATAAAATATATAATGAAACATACCTAATCACGCAAGTTAAAAAAAAAAATAGAAGAGATATCTATAGTGATAAGGACCCCTGAAGATCAGGTATAATGAGAACTGCAGATTCTGGATAGTTGTCCAGGTTATCTAAATTCTTAAAGTGTAAGAGCTTGCTGAATAGATGGTAAAAAAAAAATCTTTCCACAACTTCTTATTTTATGTTTGCATAAACAATGTAATAAACTAGAAATAATCATGGGGGTTTTATTTTTTTGTTTGTTTTCTTAAAAACTGGTAGAATACAAAGGATGAATCAGAGGTTTAAAATAATAGATAGATTTGCACTTGAATACTAACATATGCAGAGCAAAAAGTGAACTAAGAGTACCCTGGATAACATCAGCACATCGGTAGTCACCAGCTTATAATATTCAGGTTATGGCTGAACAAGGTGTAAAGGTATTTCCTGGGCAAACTACTTGAATTTTATGATCACAGCTATGCTTTATTGTAGGTAGAAAATTAAAGAGCTGTGTCATTTTAGGTGTGACTGCATGGTGAAAACTTTTAGTAAATATTGACTTGCCAAATTATGTGCTTTATTTAACTGAGAGAGTCTCAGAAATTTAAACATGTATCTCCCAAGTCTTTTATTCAGTTTGGTTTTAGTGAAAAGGACGAAGATGTCTTTAGGAATAAAGATCAAACTTGGTTATAAATTAAGCACCAAGATTTAGAGCAAGGTTATGGAGTTCTAGTGACTTCCCTTTTGGCTTACTGTGGGACTTAGAGAACACCTCATTTATTCATTTTTCATTCTCCTGCCAGCTTTTAAGTTGAGTTAGATTTAACTGGGATCATGAGGATTTTCACCCCACTTTTTCCAAAAATCCATTAATTCTTTTGGAAGCTCTACAACGTTAAGTGTTCAGTGTTTCATATTCTCTCTGGCTCCTAAAACCTATGAGGAGCCAGGGAAACTCTGCATCCATGTGCAGAGAACACTATACCAAATATGGAAATCTAGAAATTGTATTGAAAATAACTCGCTAGAATCTAATCTCAAATCTCTTCTCACAGTTTTCCAAGAGAAACAATCTATTTGAATAAGTAGTCTAGATTGTTTAGAAAGGTTATTAGGTGTTCTGTATGACCTTTTAAATTAAAATTTCTTTTAATCAGAAGTAGTACAACTTCTTATAAATTATATTTTCCAGTAATATGGCAGTAATATAACATGGCTGATACATTGCTGGACGATTGTTTTTTTTTTGTTTTTTTTTTTTTTTTTTTACTATCTTTAAAGAAAAGTGTAAAACAAGCCTAATGGAAAAAACATGATTATTCATATTTGGGAGCTTTTAAACTAATTTAGATTCTATGAATGATTTCAAGCCATGAAGTGAATACATTAAAATATTTAATTCTGAACTTCATTTCCAGAAAAGGTGCTAATTTCATTTGATACAAGAGATGAACTATCCTTGCATGATAATACACTAGATAACTTTCATGGCATACTATATAAAATGAAATATATTTTTGTCTAAAATGAATGAACCAATGTATCTATTTTATATAAGGCCTTGATTGAATTACTAACATTCTTTTATTTTTTAACAATGTTTATTCTGAGTAAAAGGATGTTCAGCTCTGTTTTGTTCCATTTTGTTTTTCCAGGAAAAACAAGCTTGCAGAAGAAAAAGGAATGCCAGAACTTGTTTAAAGTAAAGTTAGTGCTCCATCTCCAGCATCTCTGTCTTTTTTTAATAGCCAAATATTAAGCTATATCTGCAGAGCAGAAATCACACAGCTGCTCAGTTCTGGATAGTAATCTTTCCTGACAGTTCAACATTAATATTTTCAGAGAAAGATAGGTAGAATTTTACTTTTAACTTTGAAAACCAATGGTGTGTTACATTCCCAAAAATATATTCTCATACAGAAACAAGGACATGCTACACTTCTAGTGCTGTTCAAAGAATTTTTCACTGGTTTCATAGCAAATAGGTAATACATGCTAATATATAATCCAGCTTGCACATCACATACAATACTAATGCAAATGTGAGCAAAATGGATAAAAATGTATAATTTTTTTTCTATTCAGTGCAAATGTAATATTCATCCTATGAATTTTAGGAATGTCCACTGTTGTTTCAAATCCGTAGGTATTATATCTTCAGTGGAACAATTAAGGTAATATTAGTGAAGAAGTGTGTGCAGGAAGATATCTCTGTGGACTTATTATGACAGAGTGTATGACGTTTCTTTTCACCACTTTTTAAAGAAAAAAGAATCAACTGCTATTGAAAAAGGTGGTGCAGACATCAAAATTAAATTTATTGTTGCCATGAGAATTAAAAAGGATTTTTTTTTTTCTGAACACAGTATTAAAACTGTCTGTAATGACCAAATCTTAGCTGTTATTTTATTTTAATTGGTTTTTGGGCTATGTTGAAAGAGGAAAAATTTCTTCATTTTGAATTCTGTTAATAAGAAGAAATTTTGAAGTCTCGCCCTGCAGAGACAACAACTGGGGACAAACTAAGTAGTTACAGAATTTTTCTTATCACTTCCTTGAGAATTGCATTTGGTGCCTGCAGTGATCATGAGACTAATGGGAGATCTTCCACCATATAGACTGTGCAGTATTTCAATATCTGAGATACCTGTTCTGTGTGAGGGGTAGGGCTTTTGGGCCTGGGGCAGCAGTCTTGCCTCTGGCCCCTTTTCTGATCCATGTGCACCTCTTTGCCCCAGGCACTTTCTGTCCAAGGACTCCTACAGCAAAACGTTCCTTTTAAGGCTCTCTCATGCTCTACAATCTTGAATAATCAGTGAGATTAGAAATCAAGTGGAATATAGTGGAGAAAAATACAAGTGAAAAGGAGTTGAAGAATACAGACAGCAAGGACAGCAGTGACATATGGCTGCCTGTCCTTCATGAGAGGCATTGTCCCTGTCTTTGGCTTGGGCAAAATGATCAAGAAAACAGTCTTTGTCTGAGAAGTTTTTATATTCTACTGTAATTCACTTTCTGAACGAAATTGTGGATCCTTTAAAAAAGATTTCATCAAAATGTCGATAATACCTATATCCTCTACTAAGCAATGAAAATGTACCAAAAAGGACTGCACAGAGAAGCTTGCAGTTAAAGACCAAACATGAATACGGATACAAGAAACTGGTATTACACAAGATAATAAAGCCTGTTGATTTTCCACACTTGGTACTTTCTGCCTTTGTGAAACAGAGATGTTAAATTTTTTTCTTTCCATAAAGCTTGTTGACAAGACTATTAATATCTTAACAGCCTCAAGCAACGTTTTTTTAAAATTAAAATGTGATATGGTATAATAAGAACCATCTTAACACAGACATTCCATTGCTACAGCCAGAGCAGGCTGTGCAATTAAAATTGTATTGCTCTTCCTTCAGTATTTCTTGCACCCTGATTAGCAATTCAGCTAGTACTGTGTGACAGGTGAGTCTGTTATGGCTTCTGATACTCTGAAGCTGGTGACAAAAAGAAACCAGATATAAGTATATGCTGCTTAAGTTCAGCATGTCACTTAGCATTTTTCAACTCTCTATAAAACTGAAGCAGAATTAGGGATCAGTTTAGGCAGGAATGACATTTTCAATACCTGAGCTGCTCTTGCTCCATATTATTAGTTGTTTCATACCTCAGTGTAATTATTTTCACCGGAGAGGGAAAACCTTCACTGCATCATACAGGCATGCTGTAAGGAACACATAAGCCATAGAAAGGAAGAGCAGTTGATTGATGAAAGAAATATTGTTTTGGATAAGCAGTATATAATATACAAGCACTGTTATAAGACTACCAAATACTGATTTATATTGCTTCTATTTGCAGAGGTGCTATGTCAGATCTTACTATCCTCAGGAAAGTAATATGTGATAGATATCATAAGGAAGAGAATATTTCCTTGCTTTTAACCAAAAAATCTAAGAGTTCTTTGTAAACCATGAAGACAGGCAGATTAAAACTTTGTCAGAGAAGTAGCCGGCTATTCATGTCTTTATGGGACACTAAGGGCAAATTTACTATAAATAATCTTTCCAGTGATTCAGTCCTATCCCCTTGTCCACCAGGAGAAATCAGAACATTATGCATGCAGTGAGCTTTACAGTACCAATAATAAAGTGTATGCTACCAGAATTTAACAGCAGAAAGGAAGAATTTCTGATGTCAAAGCTAAAATTCAAGCAATAGCAGAGAATGCCCAGCTGGTCATAGAAGGGAAAGTGAAGTGACATTTCCCAACCACCCAGTGAGTGCAGGTGATCCTGCCATTGCCTCTGCCATCCTCTCCTCCATCCAATCTGTAGCTGGGTGAGACATTGAAGAAATGTGAAAAGAAAAAGTGCCCTCTGGCACCTGGAGGTTGATCATCCCCTCTTCATATTCTCCATATTTTCTAGTATTTCTCACACCTAGAACAACAACAACAACAAAATCATTAGGAAAGAAGAATAAAAGTCCTGTTTATTTCACCCAATAAGGCTATTTCAGTACAACTCTAGGTGAAAAGGATAAGGTGCTGAGGAAAGTATTTCTGCAGCTGGAAATAACAATAGAAGCTCTTGCACTATTACCCTAAACCCTTGCAAAATATGCTGGTTTTTTTTCAGTACTTTGAACATCTCTGAGCATATTCTGGTCTATTGCCTTCCTGGTAATGATAACAGCAATAATGGGGAAACTGTAGAAAACTGACAAGTACAAGTCACTAGTTCTAAGTGTGGAATGCAGAAATGATCTTTGACTGAGTGAAATACAGAAGTTTGAAACTGATAGAAAATGGGTGGAGGAAATGAAATAGTGTGCAGAAGATAGTTTTGAAGATAGGACATTCGAAAGCAACACAGCAGATAAGAGGAAAACAAGGAGAAGATATAATACCTAAATAACATAAATTAATTTTGCACATTACAAGCTGGAAATGACAAGAGATTTCAGTAATGGCCACCATCAAGAGGAATCCTAATACACTAAGAAATAAAATAATGCAATATCCAGTCATAACTAATTTTATCTGGAGTTTCTGCATTCTGTTCATCCATCTTATCACATTTGTCTGTCCTACTTTTAAAACCGCTTATTTAAGAAAACAGTATACATATCCTCAACATTCATTAACAAAACTACTGATTATCAGGAAGGGAAAGAGTTATCAGGTAATAGATCCATTCTTTAAACTGGGCAAAGCTCTAGGAAATACCTGTCTTTTTTAGAAATCTGAAAATTCAGTGGAACAAATGCAAAGATATCTGTGCTTTGAAGACAAGGTAACTTTATGCTGTCTCATGGTAGTATGCTGCAAAGCAGAAGTCAGGATTCGCAGATTCTGGAACAAAAACATGACAGTTTAGCTTGTAAAAGACAATTGCTTTTAACCAATTAATCTTCAAAGATGAAAAAAAATATTGAATATAAACAAATTTTAAAAGGCTTTAGAGAAAAGTAACATAAAATGCTATAAACCTGTACACGTCACACATGAAATCAAGTTTAGTCTGCATTCCACTGAGGTACAGGAGACCACAAATGAATGTTCCAGAAGAATAATAGACTTGGCCACCAATGAATGAGGGTTGATCTGTCATTCCTTTGCAAAGAGATATCTGAGAGGTAGAAATAGGTTATTAGCTAAACAAGGAATCTGTGTGTTACTAGAGTGCACGGGAGTTTTAAGAGAACTGAACAGTCTTTTTTGATTACATCACTGCAAATATTTAATCTGATTCTGAAGTCTACAGTTGGAAAGATTTTGAAAAGAATGGAAAGGATTCAACAGGTAGAAGAAGGAATATGGAAAAAAGTGAGAGAGGAGGAAGTGTAAGATGCTCAGTTCAAAAGCCAATGTGAACAAAATATTTCCATTGAGAAACATAAAATAGTCAGGTATCAAAACACTTTGTGAGGAATCTAAAAATGACTGTTGGAGGAATAAGACAGGAATAGATTTTAGATGCTGGCAAGGTTCCCCCTAA
Organism: Cisticola juncidis; assembly: GCA_013400215.1. NCBI lineage: Eukaryota > Metazoa > Chordata > Aves > Passeriformes > Cisticolidae > Cisticola > Cisticola juncidis. The sequence goes on along the minus strand of VXBR01012082.1, from coordinate 62,733 downwards.
GTGATATTCCCTGTGGCCCCTGACAGGGAAGGACTATTGTTTTGGAAGGACATTTGTTGTGAGGGAGTATGGTACTCCTTGTATTTACACATTCCTTAATATGAAAAAGGGCCTTCCAGCAAGGGATAACAGTAGAGCAATAAAACAAGGCAGTACTAAAAAAAAATAGGGCACAGCTTCTAATATTGATGATAATAAACACAATTTGACCTACATGGGAGATCACAGAGATTCATTTTTGTAGCAATTACAAGTCATTAAAGAATCATGAAACTGTAACCCAGTAATCAGGTTGCAGTGGTCGAAAAAAAGATAATTCTTCAGTATAACTATGACAAAAGTTCATGTGTATTCTTTTAGGCTGTGGGAAATCAAAGTAAGTTGATCTTTCATATTTCTGCTTTGCTATGTTAATGGGTAGAAGTATAGTAATTTTTTTTTTTATTAGATGTGGATAACTTTGGGAGAACACATAAGGAACTAATATTAGATGGAATAGGATAATAGTATGTTCTTGTGGTGGGAAAATGTGTTTTCTCCTACCTTGTTTAATTCTTAATATTGAAGAAAGGAACCTTAGGGGGGAGTTAAACAAAAAAATTTCTCTAAAATTCTTTTTACCTCTGTAATGGTCTTTGTCTTCTTGTATCTTTACCAAGAAGATATCATCAGTGGTAGATGCTCTGGAAGCTAAGTGTTGCAATAAATTCAAGAAAGTACTGTTTTGTTTTGTGTTTTGTTATGACAGTGCATTTCAACTTTGTAATGTACTTTCATAAAGTTGTGCATTTAGTTCATACCTACCAAATGCATCATTCAGCTAAATGGCACCAGTCCAGGACAAACAAGGAGTGTCCCCTTTTCTGACAGGGAGTTTTCATAGCTTGATGCCATTAACAGTTGCACAGAGCAGAAATCTTCAATTAGGTAAACCCAAAAGGAAATAAAATTCATTGTAAAGGAACTTCAGAGATCTACAGATGTAGAAGCGAGAACCATTAATTTACACAATGTGTAAATACCATGCCAGCAAGGATCATAAAAGTTAATCTTGTTGACATAAATCTTTAATATTTGGATCAGATTGCAGAATGCCTTTGCCATTTGATTAGTGTTTGTTACAAGTAAGGAGAATTTGTTCTGTGGAGAACTTAATGGGCAATAATGTCAAAGAACAGAAAACAAAAACCCTGCATTATTTTAGTCCATTATACCCCGATCTAGCTTTGAAGCCACTGTTAAAGACACTCTATTTGTAATGGAGACTGAAAAAAGAAATCAGCTCTGAGTCACCTTGTCTTGTTCAAGTTTTACCTTGTTTGTGACTCACTGTCCTGTGTGAAGGGACTAGGCCATTGAGAGAGAGCAGGAGCACACTGAGTGTTAAAGGTCTAAAGTAGCAGTGGGGCAGCAGAAGGCATCCCACCAAAACCAATGGTACCTTCAGGCATTCTGGCTACCCTGTAAGGAGTTGTGGGCTGCAGTGACCAGTAGTGTAGTAGAGAATTAGAAAGGTGTCCCTGCAGAAGGACTGTCCTGAGTAGAGCTAAATGAAACCTTTTCAGGAAAATACAAGTGTTGTACTAGAAATGTCAGATGACTTTGTGCCTCAGGGGTCTAACGTGCTTCAGCTGAGACACTGGTGGGCTTCTGACAGAAGAAAGTGTGTGAAGACAAGGCATCCCAAACCCACCTTGGCCTTGCAATGGAAACAGTGCATCTGGTCGTGGCACACCAGAATTTATGGCTCCAGGATATGTTTGCTGTATTTTATGTAGTTACTTCATGGAAATTTTTGGATTCAGCTGTCACTTGAGTTGTCTCTAAGGAGCATGGATATTCATAAAAATAATACATAAATGTCTTTGTGTGTATAAAATAAATGTAGAATACAAAAAATATTCATTTACTGGTAAAATGCTGCACTAAAAAGTGCATTTACAGCTGTTTTATGAACTAATCATTATGGTCCTTCAAAGAAAAAACTTACTCTAATGATTTTCCTAAATATAGCTATAAAGCTGAAATTAAGCAAAAAGTTTTCAAATGCTTGCAATTTTAAAGTTTACAGGAATGCACTGCTTTTTAAGAATGCTTGTTTGGGGTTTTTTTGCATGATTATTAGGTGCTCTTGTGAAATGAAGCCACCACCTTTCATGCAGTTCTATCTAAAGCATCTGTAATATCAGTCTTCTTTCAACAGTAGTAGAATTAACTCAAACTAAACAATTGATTAAACCAAAATTAGATTTTTTTTCATTAATTGTTAGGGAATCAGAATTGCTTGTTATCGATATGATTTGTTGAACACGTATTTATTGGAACAAAGAACAGAATAGACAATTTTAAGTTTATCTACCTTTCTTTTGACCATTTACTGTTCATCCTTAAAAATAATTTTTAAAAATGCAGTAAGTATATTCTGGTTCTTAGCTAATAAATTTTTTTTTTGTTAAAAGTATTAAAAAAAAAGGAAAATCTATGTCATAAATTCAAGATAAATTATTTCTTTGGAATCTAAATAAGAGTTATCTGTTGCCTTATTTTACTACTAGGGTTGTGCCAGTGTTCTGGTCACCTGTTACATAGTGTTTTCGAATAAATTAGAATATTTGTTCTTAGATAATTATTAACATTTTTTTGACCAGTCCTAATTCCAGTTTGGAAATTATGTCTGGTTTTGTGGCTAGATGGATTATTTCTTGATCTCTGAAAAATTTCTGAACCTTGGCTAAGAAGGAACAGCTCCAGGCAGCAACATACAACAATCATTTAAGTGATTTTGATATTTATTTTTATTTTAGTTCAACAAATGTACGAGGCAGAGATATGTACAAGCCCTGATAGGATGTTCTTAATGGTTTAAATAGGAAAAGATTGCACAGTTAAAGCTGACATCAGTCACAAGCCTGGAAAATAACCAAAGTGAGATTTTAAAGTTCTGTATAGATTTTTAAAAAAAAATTATTCATTCACTTGTTCAGAAATCATACTTTTTTTACTTCCTAAGATCACCAATACTCATTTTCCATTTATCTTTGGTCAACTTTCTTGGCTAGGAAGGATACTACATCTGATATTCAAATGCATTTTAGTGCAAATAACTGTCATCAGCATGACACTCCGGGNTTTTTTTGCATGATTATTAGGTGCTCTTGTGAAATGAAGCCACCACCTTTCATGCAGTTCTATCTAAAGCATCTGTAATATCAGTCTTCTTTCAACAGTAGTAGAATTAACTCAAACTAAACAATTGATTAAACCAAAATTAGATTTTTTTCATTAATTGTTAGGGAATCAGAATTGCTTGTTATCGATATGATTTGTTGAACACGTATTTATTGGAACAAAGAACAGAATAGACAATTTTAAGTTTATCTACCTTTCTTTTGACCATTTACTGTTCATCCTTAAAAATAATTTTTAAAAATGCAGTAAGTATATTCTGGTTCTTAGCTAATAAATTTTTTTTTTGTTAAAAGTATTAAAAAAAAAGGAAAATCTATGTCATAAATTCAAGATAAATTATTTCTTTGGAATCTAAATAAGAGTTATCTGTTGCCTTATTTTACTACTAGGGTTGTGCCAGTGTTCTGGTCACCTGTTACATAGTGTTTTCGAATAAATTAGAATATTTGTTCTTAGATAATTATTAACATTTTTTTGACCAGTCCTAATTCCAGTTTGGAAATTATGTCTGGTTTTGTGGCTAGATGGATTATTTCTTGATCTCTGAAAAATTTCTGAACCTTGGCTAAGAAGGAACAGCTCCAGGCAGCAACATACAACAATCATTTAAGTGATTTTGATATTTATTTTTATTTTAGTTCAACAAATGTACGAGGCAGAGATATGTACAAGCCCTGATAGGATGTTCTTAATGGTTTAAATAGGAAAAGATTGCACAGTTAAAGCTGACATCAGTCACAAGCCTGGAAAATAACCAAAGTGAGATTTTAAAGTTCTGTATAGATTTTTAAAAAAAAATTATTCATTCACTTGTTCAGAAATCATACTTTTTTTACTTCCTAAGATCACCAATACTCATTTTTCATTTATCTTTGGTCAACTTTCTTGGCTAGGAAGGATACTACATCTGATATTCAAATGCATTTTAGTGCAAATAACTGTCATCAGCATGACACTCCGGGAATGTGACACTGTGTGATTTTCATAACAGGATAGCTGTCCATTTGTAGAGCAGAAACCATCACACATGACGGTTTAAGTGGACTGCACTGTTCACTTATGTGAACTTCAGCCATTTTATTTCTGCTACAGCTCTCCTTGAATACCTTGTTTCTAAATCTTATGTGAATAACTTCCATGGTCCTACTTAAGTTTTAGCTGTCTGCCCTAAGGTTTTCAATATTTTATATTTTAGGCACTTACTAGCTTCTCAGTATTTACAGTCATAACTTATCATGTAAACCTAGCATTAATTTCATTATAAACAGGATTAAATTTGAAGACAGTTCAATTTCTGTGAAATTTGAAAGGAAAATGAGAAATCTAAATATAAATTAATTATCTGGAATTTAATTTACTGGATTCTTCTGAAACTTGTAAATTTTGAAATTTAGAATTCTGACATTCCTATAGTAAAACTTTCAAGGAATTTTATCTTTCCTTTAAGCCAGATGTCTTATTTCATTGTTTATATTTCATAATAACATAGAGCATATGTAGAAAACCTGCCTACTTTTCAGATATAGAGATGTAAATAAGTGATTGCATGTGTTACTGTTAGAGAGCACTAGGACAATCTAATAGCATTATAAATTGGTGGATTGTTTGTGTTTGGGTTTTTGTTCAGATAAAGATGCTTTGGTAACTAAAAAAACAGAAAAACTACAGAGCTATTATGGATTATTTTCAGTTCATATTAGTGTCTCAGGTTGCAATGAAGATGTAAGCAAAAGTATATATTCTATTACAATCTGTAATCACTATTACCAGGNACCTTCAGAGGAAAAATACACCCTTCTACAGGATCATTGCTTCAACAAAACCACATCTGTCACTCCAGGACTGCAGCCACAATTTAATTGGACTGCTACCAACACCCTAAACAACAGAGCGGCAGGTTGTATTCTGACTCTGTCAGTGTTTTTGTTTTGTACCACTGCATTTTTTATTTTGATTTTTCTAGTAAAGAACTGTTATTCCTACTCCCATATCTTTACCTGAGAGCTCATTAATTTCAAAATAATTCTGAGGAGGGGATTTATATTCCCCATTTCAAGGGAGGCTTCTGTTTTCCTTAGCAGACACCTGTGTTTCCAAACCCAGACAGCTAGCTAAAGCACAATACATTCACCAGTGTTTGTTATTACACTCTTCCTAGAAACCTGAAGGGTTTATCTCTGAAAATCTTTCTTTCAATTGAGAAAGAAACATCTCTCACTACAACCAAAAGAGAAATGTAAGCATTGTAATATGTTTATGAACCCTTCATGAGTCATTCTTACAAATCTACTCTTGGCAGTTCTTGAGAATGAGGAAGGTAAGTTCTTTAACTTTATCAAGTGTATTATGGCACAGATTTGGATATATTTACTTGGGTGGTAAGAAAAGCTGAAATTTACTGAATTGCAACTTTCTAAAGTTAATAAATAATAAGAAAGTCATACATTACAGCTGACTGTAATTGAACTGATCACACTAAATAATCTGCCCCTTTTACTCTGAAATATGATGTATTCAAATTTCAAAAAATATTGAGATATCTGCTATTCACAAGATAGCATGGAGAAAATTGTACGCTTGCTTGGCAAAGAAAAAAAAATATAAATTAATAACTTGTCTAGCATAAACTATTTGATGTGTATAAACAATATAATACCCTGTATCCATGATTCCTCCTGAATCATCTTGCATATTCAGAGACTTGATTGTCTGCTGGTATTATAAAGGAGGATCATGGCCATGCAACTCATTTTCATTGAGACTGAGTTGCATAATATGTTCTGTAGGAATGATTCCCATATGCTGAAGTCCTTTATGATAGAAGGAAGCATAAATGCTTTATTAGATTTTGAAATATTAACTCTCCAGATTTGTGATGATAAAGTGTTGAAAGCACTGTATTCAGGTAATAATATTACACATCTAACATATGACATATATTAAGTTTGAAAAAGTGTATGCAACTTCTACATGAAGAACTAAATGGGTCCAATTTAAAAGAGGTGTGGAGCTCATTTGAGAATACCATTTGAGAGGAAGTGGAGACATTATTCAGAACAAGTAAATACAATTCTTCTATATTCAGGTCCTAGAGATTTATATGTTTATTGTAATTTGTGATTCTGAATTCTCTGTGGGCATGTTTACTAGCTTTTCAGACATAATTTGCACCCTACCCTCTCCTTCTTTTTACTTTTGTCCTCATAGGATAAGCATTTTTCTCTAATATGCAATGTGAAACAATTTATACTCTGGTCCCAAGACAATTCACTGTTACAGCAACATATAACTTTCAGCATGAGTTGAATGTGCAGAATCCTCCCAGTGTAATTTAATGAGCCCCTCTGCCTCTGAGTCCCATGGAGTTTTCCTCTGCCAGTTGCTGATTAAAGCTATTCTGGCTGAATGAGAAAAAAACCCAACTAATTATAACAATATAATAATTTTGTCTTTTATGTTTTACAGAAACTGTCTGGAATACTTTCCTGGTTGTTAATGATCCTAATAGAGCAGATGGAATTCTCCATTCTGAACAGAAGCTACAAAAGAGTCTCTGAGGTTTATGATGTGTCATTTGGTTCACATCCGGTAGAGTAAGCCAGAATAAATCTAAAAAAGGAGAATGTTGAGGGGCTTTGATTCTGTTGCTGAGCTATTCCCTATGTAACGTGTTGTGTTGCTAATTTGCTGACTTGGAAGCACCAGCAAGGCATTATACTGGGAGTTTTAAATTTTAATCTCTGCAATATTAAAGGAGTGGCATGATGAGACACAAAACTTAAATTAAAAAAAAAGAAAAAAAAAGTAGAAAATCTCCATCTAAAATGTAGCTTTAATGCACTCTAAGGGCTAATACCCAAAATCACTCCAAAGGTCAGTTGCCTTCATAAATATCTGAAAATGCTTTATAATAAAGAAAATAAAATAGCAGAACTCATTCTGACAAATTCTGACACTTCCAAAAATTATGACCTCTAAATCTTTGTAGGTCATAATCCGTCATTGAATACAGATCCAGATTCTTAGTCTGTGTCGGACTTGCTAGATACATAGATGCTTAAACATCATCCATAATATAACCTCTATGAAGTTGTTTTATTTTTAAAGACCAAATAACCTAACTTCCCTAGGCAGCTTTTTTTTCCTGTCCAGTCCCTCAAGCTACACAAAGTTTCTGTGGGGCATAAAAAAAATCTTCTTGAAGAACTATCCTTCAGACCATGAAGAGGAATCTCAGAGTTGGGATTTCTGCCCCATCTGGACAGACCCTGTAGGTAAGCTCACCACACACACAAAAACTGCATTTGATGATGAGATTGTTCACGTAATATTTGAGATGCTGATAGTCAAATATGCGCTATATAAACCTGACCACAACATAAACCTGACCTAGGGCTCTCATATTCTGACAAAGTTGTCAGAGGTAATGGTCATGAAGATGTTGGCTATTGGTGCATCTTAACCAAAACTTCCCTTTCAGCCATCTTCAAACATATCAGCAGTTACAGATGTATTGAACCAAACAGAAAGTCCTAGACTCTTTGTATTTTTTTCAGTGTTTGATCATTTCCAAGTAAAAAATCTTTTCTTCTGCTCAGACAGAACATGTATTTTCCAAATGTGTCTTTTCATTTGTTTCTGTTGCTTCTTGTCCTGTCAGTTGGTACCAATGAGAAGAATGATTTCCTTTTCTTTTCCTTCCCTCTCATCAGATAGTTATACAAATTGCTAAGATCCCCCTGATTATTTTTGTTATGAAGCTGGACATTCCCAGCTCCCTCAGCTTTTGCCCATGTGAGAGATGCTGCAGTCCCTTCACTAGCTTCGTGGCCTTGTGCTGGGCTGGCCCTAGTAAGTGCATATACTCACTGTGCTGGGGACACACCAGATGCCACCACATTAGGGCTGAGGGGACTGATCCCCTCCCCTGACCTGTTGGCAATGCCCTGCCTAATGCAGCCCAGAAGGATGTTGGTCTTTTTTGCCACTTACTGCTGGTTGTCCACCAGGATCCCAAGGTCCTCCATTCATCTGTTTTCCCAGTGGTCAAGCCCCAGCATGCATAGCCACATAGGCTGATCTCTCCCCAAGTGCAGGACTTCTCATTTACCCTTGTGGAATGTCATGAGACCTGTCTCTTCCCAGTTCTCCAGACTATCCACGTCACTTTGAAAAATGGCACAACCATCTGGTGCTCCTCCTACTTTTGTGTCATCTGTAAACTTTCTGAGGGTGTATTGTGTTCCCTAGCACAGTCATGAATGAAGATACTGAACTATACTGGATCCAGTACTGATCCCTTGGTACAGTGTTTGTGTCTTTCCCCCAGCTGCCCTTTGTACAGTGATCACAATCTTCTCAACCTGTTTTTTCAGCAAGTTTTCAATGTACTGCATGATCTCCTTATGTAACACATACTTTATTTATGAGGATTGTTAAGGGAGTTTGTGGCAAATGACTGGAGGCAAAGCCTTCACCAAACTCATGGCAAACAACAGCCACTGCTCTCCACTCATGCACCAACCTATTCACCTCATAATAGAAGGCTTTCAGGTTGGTCAAGCATGATTCACACTTTTGCCAAGCTCTGCAAATCAATGATGTAGATTTATGAAGATTTTTAAAGTATGTCTATTCATGAGGAAATCATTGAAATCTTTGATACTGAATTTTTGCAGTGGTTTCCATCGGGGTGAAATGGAGACCACAGAGATCCACAATATCTTCTCTTGTCCCTTGTCAGAGGCAGGACCCTGCAGCACATAAACCTTTAGTGTGGCCTTTTTTGTGTTATTATAAATTTAAAAAAACACTGAGTGTTCTCCTTACACTATTCTCTAATCCAATTTTGTTTACTTAGAAATTGTGAAAAAAAAGCTTTTATAATAGGAACAAATCTTTATATGTTTCACTGAATCTGAATCACTTCATCTTATTCTTGAATAACATACTTTTTCAACCAGTCAACAATTAAAAATTTTCTAATAATGAATTTAAATATATTCAATGCTGAAAACCTGTTTTGTTTTCAAATGTGTGGCTGGTAACAGCTGATATCCTTAGCCAGAGTAATCAAGGCTTATAATAGAAATGTTAATGAGCCCTGAACTATAGCAGAGCAATTTGAAGAGTCAACTGTTATTGAAGGCACAGTTAAAATACCATACCTGAATAAGCTTTATGCTTCCTGAATACCTCTCTTAAGTCATAAACACTTTCAGAAGAAAGGATTTTGAAATTATTTACTGTATGCAAAATGTTTCTCATTAAAATTTGTTTTGTATGAGAGTGTTCTAAAGTAGTATCCTGAACCTTAGAGGGCTCTGTAAATCTGGCTCCAAGGGGAAAGATATAAAACTCCAGTTATCTGGAGTAGTCTTTAGTCTTCAAGTAGTGACCTGGCCATGAAGATGTGAATCCCGTTATTTTAAAATCTGAGAAGGAAGACAGAGCTTGGAAGATCTAGGCATACCTGTTCCTGCCATACAAGCTTTGACCTGCAAGACCTATCAGTGGGAATTTGTGTTGTTTCCCACAGAGAGGAAAAGATGAAAAACTGTAGTATTTTATGTTTTTGTGGAAAGATGACTGGGAAGAAAAAAATCTGAGGAAACTAAGGAGTTATATTTGCATCCTAAGAAGTTATAATGGTACAGGAATTTTAGGGTAAAATAGAGTTGATGCTCCCTGTCTGGAATGCAGTTGGGATGCTTGAAACCTATTCTACAGTGATTCACTGCACACACACACCTGCTAAGGGGATGGAATAGAGGGTGGAGCTGAGTGGAGACACCGTGGCCAGGCTCTGTTGAAATCCTTGAAGAGACAGGACCCTGATGATACTTTGGAGCTGATAAACCATATAACATCTGTCAGCCAGGACAGATAGGGAAGATGTCCTGCTGCCAAGCCAACAACTGTGGTGAAATCTCTGTCCTCAGATGAACTTTACCCCAATTTTATTATTAATACACACCTCCATCCCAAAGTTACTCATATTCATGATACAACCACCCCTCACGCATGCATTTGAAATTCTTTTTGATTATATCTTTAAAAGCAAAGAAAAAAATTTACACCAATCAGTAACAAAGACATGTATGACTAGAGTCACTCAAGCTCCACCTAAACATAGAGAAATAATGTAAAATCAAGTTGAGAATGGGGGAATGTTAAGGAAGACTCCATTTTAACTGCTGGGTTCAGTCAATGCGCTGAACCTGTCTTCTCCCCTGTAGGGTAAGAATCACACTCTGTGCAAGCTCAATGGTTTTTATTGGGGATTAGAACTTGTCTGTGTATTAAATACATTTTTGCAGTCAGTTACTTATCACTAGCACCTATCAAGACTTAATCTGTGACCATTTTATGTTCATAGAGTGTTGGTGTGAGTCCTTCGTGTGCACTGGCAGTCACTGGCAGTAACATACTCAAACACAGTGGAAGACCTACTGAGAAATCTCCCTTTTGCTGCTGGTACATTTCCCTGAACAAGTCAGTCCTGCCCTCCCATCCAGCAGGACTGCTCAGTATCCATAACAGGACACTGACAGACTGCTCAGGCACAAGGGTCTCAGCTTTCTTGGGGTGCTGACAGAAAAATTAAACACTAAGGGTCAAGTAAATCTCCTCAGACTAAGGGTTGGAGAAAACTCCCCTTTTCACATTACAACTGTTTAACCACTGAATACTTTGAAAGAACAAGATGCTCATATGGCTCTTCCTTCTCAGACTTCCCTTTTGGAACTTCCGCAGGATCAGCTGGAGCAGGAAACAATTATTTCTGCAATCTCACACATTCTCTGTGTGATATCTCTAAATTCATGTGACAAGGGAATCACCTGGTGACTTAGGTGTAGGAAATCTTCTCCAGAAAGTTCTCACTTGGATTAAAGGAATGATTACAATATTTTTTTAAACCATAATTCCATACAATGCTGAAGGGAACTCAAAGCCATCATGAGTTAAAACATTTTCACATCAAATTTTGTGAATCCAGAAGCTTAACTAACATCTCTGCAGGGAAACATAGCTGACCAAGGAAGTTTCTCTTTTTCAACCAGCTAAAAAATAAAATCAATATTATTCAAAATATGATGAAAAATATTGAATTACAGTTTTTTTTATATTTCTCCTGAGAACAAAAGTATTGCAAAGAAAAGAATCTATTCAGAAAGGTGAAGTAAGAAGATAAAACTGGTAAACTGATATCCAGGAAACATTGTCTGGTTTTACATTCTCTAAAATCAAGGGCTTTCAGAAAAAAAAAATCAAATATTATAAATCAAAAAATGAAGAGAAAGGAGATACACAGGAAGAAGTGTGAAGCATTTTCCACTACCATACAGTTAATTTCTGAAATTATGCAATTTATAACAAAGAAAATCAAAAGAAATATGCTTTTTAAAAAAATCCTGGTTTACTTTCCTTATAATATCTAGTAGCCGAAGTCTGGGAATACATGTACACAATACTAGAAGTAGACAGTGTAAAACATTTTTAGTTTGACATGACCTTTGCTCTTTTAAAGAAAATTTGCTCCTTTCAAATGGCATGTATAGAAGTAAGATCAAAAAAAAAAAAAAAAAAAAAAAAAAAAAAAAAGTAATTTCAGTAAGTCTCTTTGGTGAAGAAAATAAACTTGTCTAGTGAGCCATACTCTTGAAGGAACCAAGAAGACTTCTCTGGGTGATGGATTTGGTGTTGGGTAGATGCTGGAAGATGAGGAGGAGATGGCAACAGCTGCAGTTGCTGTGCAGGAGATGAACAGTGCAGGAGGTCTACAGAGTGACAGTGCAATGAAATCCAGTAGGAAAACAAGTGTTCTATTGAAATGGAGCAGGAATACAAGAAGTGTCTGTCTGACATTAGCCTGCAGCTAGAAGATGAGTCTCTGGAGACTCATCTCTGTCAAACTTACCTCAAGGATGAATTCCGTAAATTCCCCAAGGCAGGTTCTGTAGCTTTTATTCTGCTCTGAGCACAGTGGCTCCCTGATCACAGAACCAATTTTGATTTTAGTGTTTTTCAGTGGTTTATGGCAAATGACCCGGTTTTCACAGTGTCTCTGTACCATGTAAGCAAAACAGAACTATTTTCTTACTGTTCAGGTAACAGAAGGGTAAAGGAATAAAAAAATCCAATACAATGAGAAAACATGTTTCTGCACATAGATGTGTAGATAGAATACATCAATAGATAGAATTTAATCAATAAACATCAATGTGACCCTACTGTAGAGTAGTAAAAGTATAAGTGAATCTGGCTTTTTAAAGGGTGTTTTGTATCATCTTCTTTCAGATTTTAAGAAACATAAGTATCTTTTGGTTCATCTTTAGAATGTAGAAGAACAGTGAATTTTGGAAAACATGTTGTTTCCATTTGTCAGATATAGTGGCACTGTATCTTAATAGGTTTTCTTCATGATATGGTACAGAACTGTCTGACAGAGAAAAAAGAGGGTCATATGAGAAACATTAATTTTAGTAGACATATGCTTACCTGCTCCAGTCACTTAAAATAAAAATAGTTTAAAGCAACAGCATATGCTTGTAAATTGGTCAGTGAATAATAATGCTTTATACCTTTCAATAAAAGCCCTCTAAAGACTTTGAACTTCACAACAGCTCTGAAGCTGGTATTTTGATATTCTTGTTGCAGACAGATAAATGGTTCTCAGGGGCTTTCAAACCCATAAATTTTAGGGTCTAAGTTGAGAAATGCTGAAGCATTTGCTTGCTTACCTTTCTTCTTAAAGGAAAACAGAAAGGAGAAGAATTCTGATCTTTTGCCATTCTCCTACTTTGTTCATAAACTATTTCTAGTTTGTAACAGTTGTCTTACTCCTCATTAGAAAAAAAAAAACAAAAAACCCCCACATATATTTAGATCTTAGTTTTAAAAATAGCATGTTCAGTTGAACAGTTTAGCTAAAACTTGTTCCAGAAATAATTTTCATTATATCCATTCTGAGAAAATTATGTAATGCCTTTAAAGGAAAAATATCAATAACAATCAAACAAAATATATATGCATACATATAAGTAAAGAAATTATTTTGTAGAATTCTGTCTTCTACCTCTGTTGGAAAAAGAAAACTTTCTCAAAATTATGCAGAAGGAAGGAAGAAGAGACAAAGTTTTGCAATCAGTAGAAACCATAATATGAATTTAAAGTAGATGATGAATAATCTATTAAGCTATTTACAAAACCTGTACTCTGAAAAAATAGATATTAAGCTCTGTAACATAAGGGCAGAACCATAGAATGGTTCTATGGTTATAAGGGACCTTAAATAAAACCTAGTTCCAGCCCTCTGCTGTGGGCAGGGACACCCTGCACCAGACCAGGTTGCTCAGAGCTCCATTCAGCCTGGTCTTGAACACTGCCAGGGATAGGGCACACAGCTTCTCTGGGCAGCCTTTGCAGTGCCTCACCAACCTCAAAATGAAGATATTCTTCCTCATATCTAATCTACACCTGACCTCTGTCCATTTGAAGCCATTCCCCCTTGTCCTATCACCACTTGCCCTCATAAAAAGCCCCTCTCCAGCTTACTTGTAGGCTCACTTTGTAATAATGTAAAGGTTCTCTGAGAAGTTCATGTAAGAGCTACATATCTTGTACTTTTCAGTTTCCTTTGAACTCTACAGAATTTAGCAATACCTTTAAATGTGTGGATTCCTGCTGTCCATCCTGTAGCTGGCCCTGTTCTGAGACATCTAGATATTTATAAAGGAATTGTAAATGTATCTTATTCTTGAAATGCAGTAAATGTATCTTCAGTGCTCTGTTTTTCCCCAAAACCACAATACACAGCATAGCATCTTTAAACCAAAAAGAAAAAAAAAAGAACCCAAATGAAACAACAATAAACTTCCCCCAAACAAATAACTCCACAAAAGAAACAATTAGACCAAAAAAGAAGAAAAATATAAAATAATGATAATTTTTACTGTATTTCTTCACTTTTGAATCCTTCTGAAAAAGACCTCTTATTTCACTCTCCAAACTAAATATTATTGGTTTGGGCATTTTTTGTTATTGCCTCTCTGGCTCTTACCAGAGCAGGTAATTTGTTTCTTACCATTACCAGTTAAGAATCACTAAGCAGAAAGAGGCATTATTAACACTCATCCTGGACCCACAAGCTCTGCTGTAAATACACATAGAAGCTGCTCTTTGTGGTGTGAAAGTAACGAATAGAGATTTTCACTTCACTGCTTCAATTGCCATTCTCCAAGGGGAAATGTACAGTGTCCGTGCCTCATTGAACATGGATTCTATGTATTTCTATTACAAGGAACAAGAACTTCATTATTCTTACTACTACTACAAACTGATGAGATAAACCACTGGGTTTCTGAAAAGATGCTTTCTAAAATGAACCCGTCGGTCATTCTGAAATAAAAACCTCTGTCACTGTTCCTGTCAGTGAGTGTCAGCAGACTGTTAAGTATAATTGCCTTGTTGATTTTTGTGATGACATTCATTATTTCCCACTTGATAAAACAGACTCCTTTCCTCTAGAGATTGATGGTCCTCGTGGAGTTTACATTGATAAAATGTTAAAGAAAATGATAAATGTTTCTGGTTTTCTGAATAAGAAATGTTCTACATTTTTGATAGCATGATTAGTTCATTTCCTTGAAAAAAATTCCTCATCCAAGAACTTTGAACTCGATATATATGATTTCTTTTCCTTGAAAATTACATCCAGTCAGTGTTTTGGTTTCTCTTAACACAACACCACTTTTTTCTTACTTTCCTGTGATGGGTCTGATTTTGCAATACAGTGGTTCAAAGTTTCCTGTATAACTCTTGCCTAAAGCCTGTTTGCTTTGTGACTTTGTACACTCATCTCTAACTGTCTGTTCCTCTGTGTTGCTCAGATCAGAATCTCTGCCTGACAAGGGCTGTTTCTTGCTTTGTGTTTGTGTGAATTGACTGCCGAATACAATGAAACATTGAGGTGTTTTTTTATATCTAATCTACTGTAATAAAATAATTAATTATAATTAGTCAGGAGTTAACAGCCCAAGAGATTTCTACAGCTTTTCCCTTGTCTTGGTAATAAACAAAATCTTTTCGTCAAAAGCAAATACTTTACTATCACAGGGGCATTATTTTGAGAATCTTTGAGGTATAAAATCAGAAATACTGGTTCTACTCAAAAAAAAAAAAAGAATTACAGTTCTTAATATATAAGACGTGCTTATGGATGTTGAGATTTGAGTATATAATTTATTTTCAAAGGCTTTTATTTAATCTCTGTTAAAGACAGAAGGAAAAGAGAGTTTTAGTCATTTTTCTGCAGTCAGATAACATTTAACTTTTCTTATATTGCATTTCTCATCTGATTTCTTGTTCCAGGAATCTGAGATTATAAATACTGTTCATGTTTCAGTTTCTTCATGCACGTTGGTGGTAATGGAAGGGAAGACCCTCATCCTCGTCTGTGGTCAGCATCAAGCAGCAGTGATGAACCTGGTGAAGGGAGATAAGCAGGGATAGTGAGGACACCAGATTCCTGGGAGCCAAAGCAACCACGGGAGAGGAGAATGTTGGGGGAAGGGGAGATAGGGGTGGCAGTGTAGAGGCAGATTCCTAGGTCTTTTAGAGTAAAGGAGGATAGATATTCAGTGAGATTGTGGGAATGCTCTCTCAAGCCTGCCCACAGCATGGGGTCATGCACAGATCTGCTTTTGAGTTCATGAAATGGAAAGTTAGTGCTAGATGTCTGGGTCAAAGTTTCTTTCAGACAGTCATCACAGCTCTACTGATGACAGTGGAATGATGCCAGATAACCTGTGTCCTACCTTCCTTTTGATTATCTCATGTTTCAAACGTCTTTATCCTGCAGTGCTGAGTGCCTTCCCTCCCACCTGATCACATTAGTGATCATGCTTAGAAGATTCAGCTCTAACTCTGCCCCATGTTACACTTCCATCTCTATCATCTCATATAAAGGCAGTCCAAGGACAGGGAGCAAGATGGGTACATGGAATAAGCACATTATTAAATAATTTTCTTCTACATTAGCTCTCATAACATTTTTCTCTTGTAATCTGCAAATATGAAGAGTGTGAAAACATTTTATGATACCATGCTGGGGTCCAGGGGCTTGCTCCACCATGCCAGCACTGGTGCCAGGGGGGGACACTACTTCCAATGGGCAAAGGGAGCAGTGGCTGGCGGGTGATCCACGGGACACAGATGGGAACAGGTGCAGGTCAAGGAGGAGGAGGCTCTCCTGCTTGTATAACCCAAAGGTTTATTCCAGGAACAAACTCCTGAAGAGACAAGGCAGAAGAAGCAAGCAACTCGGGGAACACAAGGTTATAAACTGGGGAGGAGCTGGGGTGGAAACTTGGATACATCGGATCAGGGAGAGGGATGGGAGGAGTTTAACATTAACTGATGGGCTTTAGAGACCAATGGGGAGGATGAGGGGCGGAGCATAGGGCACGTGGTCCAATGGGGCATCGAGATTTAGGGGAATTCCTAGCTGGGGTTTAGGCAGGGGATGGCTCTTGGGGAAGACTGACATGGAACAATCTGGAAAAAGGGGCAGGGTCTGTAATGATAGACAACTTGAGGGAGGGTACAAGCTGAGGCATAAACCATTTACATCACAAGAATGGGGGGTTACAGAAAACATTGATTTGGATTCACAATTTAAAGAAATTACTTTAAAATACACTGCTACAATTTTAGGAAACTTTAAGTATTCATTCTCACAGCAATGCTAATAAAAAACATTGAACTTTTGCACCATGTTCCATTTAAAGTTTCTTAAGCGTATTTTGAGTATCCAATTTCTATGGTAAAAGTCCAGAACGATAAATGAAAACTTTTTTTCTTCCCAAAGGGACAGTTCCACAGTAATCAAGTAAAGGAAGATTTCTCAAGTTCAGACTAGATTTTTATGATCCAAATGACAAATTTTAGCACTCAAATAATTTGGAGTGCATAGCCATTATCTCCCCATTCAGTATATGGGAGAGGCATGTTCAGGATGCAAGTAGGATCAAGTCAATTATATTTAAGAAGCATATTATTTGTACAAGAAGCACTCTCTCTCTTGTTTGGGAAATAGTTGGTTGTATAAATATAAAAGTTAGATATTTAGAGCTCAGAGAAACTATCACTGATAGAAGTGATATCTTACACTACAACTCTACCTCCTTTCCTAATTTTTAATGGAGAACAGAGCAATTGCAGTGTGAGAGACTGTTGGTGATACCAGCCAGTACCTGAAAGTAAGTGCATGACATCCTGCCATTAGAGAGTGATTGGGGACTTTGGTGTTCCCCATTCCAGAGAAATAATTATTTCTCCCAGAGAAATAATGAAAGTATCACTACCATGAGATTAGGCCTTTCAACAGTCCCTGGGATTGGACAACCACTGAGATCCATGACATATCGTATGTTATGAGCTCCCTTAAGGTGTACTTCAATATACTTACTAACAGTTGAATGGATGCCCAAGGCTGGTTTGATAGACTGATTTGTTTGTCATAACAACATGTATTGTGTAGGTAACTTAAATGCAGATACTGATTGCAAATAGAAACATGGGCAAAGGAAGAAATGAAACTCCACGCTCCCTCAGAATGAAAGACTGTTTGGAGCAGTCATTTATGTGTTGTTTATGAGCCTTAAAATATTTACTATTTCACATGTGTTGACAAACTAGGCTGTCAGACATGATCAGTCAAGTGACAAAAACTAATCTTTTCTTCCCTTGTATACCTTTCCTCAAGCCAGAGTAGCTGACATACATGCTTTATAATGAGAATGGGTAGAATTTTCTTTGACACTTATTTTTACTCTTTCTTTTCATTAAGCCACTTATGATACCCCGACCCTCTGGTTTTCCTTTTTTATTCTTACTTATAATAAGGAAGTTCATCTTTTTACTGAATCAATTAGCATATAAAGGATAAATTTGTCATTCAAGGGAATTTTTAAAACTAGTGATGCTATGCCCCCTGGAAACAAGCCTGGTTTTAAGGCTTCCTCACCTGAGGTGTTCAGCAGAGTGAATGTTCCTTTGCTGTTGCTTCTGTAGCAAGGTGAGCTGTTTCTACTGCACCTTCTTGGACTCGTGTGATAGCTTGGGCTTTCTCTGTCCTTTAATTTTAATGAGTTCTTCATTAAAAAAGAGATCTGATTCCTCTTTTAGGGTAACTGAAAGTTTCCTTTTACTAATATCTGTTTTTCTATTGTAAGCTAAAATAAAAAGGTAACAGAGAAGCCAGAAATAAATAATGCTCAGCCAAAGTTTTAGCTCTTTTCCCTAGTTATTCTAGTTCCTGCCTTAGCTTTCTGAAATTCATAAACTTCTAATTTGAAAGTCAGGATTCCTTTTAAGGTCAAATATTGGAATAAACAAAACTGACAAACACATTTAATAACTTTTAAAATGTATTATTATAAATTCAGGAGATCTTAAATGCAGTGTAACAAAAAAGTTGCGGGTTTTTGTTTGTGTTTAAAAAAAAGAGCTTGTGCTTTTACATTTTTATTCAAGAAATATCACTTAACTCGCAAAGATTAAGCCACTGATATATTTTGAGTGCATAATCCTGATGGCATGAATTTCTAGAATTATCAGAGAATAGAAAATAGGAGAGAAATCAGAGAAAGGAGAATAGGAAAATTACTCTCAATACAGAAAATTCTTTTTAAAGCATCATTTTTAGTCTTTGTAAAACTGTCAAAGTAAGCCAGAGGCTATTATTTTGGAAAGAGGTACACACAGACATCAAATCTTATCCTCATTAAAGCTGAAAGCAAAGTAGTAATTGCTGCACACACTGGAGCTTCTTGAGAAACCCACAGGAAGGACAAAAGTTCTACTTGTTAAACCAACAGTTTGTAAGACATAAGCAAAGAATGAAGAATGAGGATGTCAATAGTTAATTGTTACTGCAGCTGCATAAGTGTTTGAGAAAGGGATCTGAAAGATCATCTTGGAGACAGCAGGAATGCTGTATTTGAGAAACTGAGGAGAAGGTGCAAGAGCTTTAGCTGCCCTAGAGTCAAGGAGGTTAAAGTGCTATGAGGTTGGAGTGATGTTGAACAGACAGAACTCCATGTTGGCTTAATCTTGGGGAAACCTGGAACAGCTAGAGGGAAATCCACTGGCTAAGAATAACAAAAAAAAAAACCAACAAAAAAAAACCCCACAACAAACCAGCAAGCAAAGATCAAATTCTTTGGTTTATTTTTCCCCTTTCTAGTTTTCCAAAGTTTATTATCTTTCAGAATGTTCAGAAACATAACCTCATCCTTCTAAATCAAAACATAGTTTGATTTTAAGCATAACTAGCATTTAAAATGAACCTGAGAAATCTAGACTTCTCTTCCATGAGAAAAAAAAGCAAATCTAAATTAAGTGAACTGTGAAGATAAATAGGCTTTAAAGTTTCAACTGAAAATTTAGAGCATCTCTGTGGGCTGGTTGTACAAGTATTGATACTCAGGTGAATGAAATGGGCCGTCAGAGAATGCACTAGGAAATATTAAATATCTTTTAGTAGTTTATTCTTTTTCATATTTAAAATTTGCATCATAATTTTCTGCTGTATTTTGCATATGTGGAGTTCAAGATATAATTATTTCAAAATAGGATTTAATTGTAGCAAAAAGATGCTGCATGTGATGAGAAAGACCACAGAGATTTAACAGATCCCCAATAAACTGAACTTGAACAAACTAAATGATTAGCAGGAAAGCTAATAGGAAATAACAGTGCAAATTAAAATGACAACGTATAGCAATGTATAGAAAAGGAAATTTTTCTAATGTGTGAGTAACCTTGCTTAATCAAATGAATTTTGCTTAATCTAAAGGATTCCATGGTAAAATTCATACTACCTATTATTCAATTCTAGTTCTTTCCCTGAAAATCTTTAATATCTATGGTCAAAATTAAATACTGCCAAAACATTGTATTAAAAATTCTTATATTGAGATTGAATTCATCCACCTCCTTTGGTTAGTCATCCAGGGTGTGCCTAATTTATGTGGTCAGCCACTGGAATGTGGTCTTTTTGCTATTACTGAAATTCAGCTTGAGCCTTGAGTATTTCATGCCTTGCCTGCTCATTTTCTTGACTCCTACAAACTCTTCTTGCATAAATCTTCCAAAATGTTTTCTTAAGATCACCCTGATTTCTCAGTTTGGTTAATTGTATTGTATTTAATTATTTAAATTATCTGGCAATTTTGCTTGATGTCGAAAACTCAGGTTTCTTCTTCCTACTGTAAATTCTTACTGGTATTAATAGTTGTAGTAGACCTATAATTCTTTGTTAAGCAGACAGGCTATTTTTAATAAAAGCTATTTATGAAACATTGCATAATTCACTTGTAGAGAATATTTATCTCTGTCATCTATACTAATAGAAATGAAATGTCATATATATTTTCCTTTGCTCTTATCTGTGTCAACCAACATGCAAAATGACAACGCAAAGGCAGGAGGTCTGCAGTGCAACAGCTGCTCCCCAAAAAGAGGGTGAGCCTGTTTATTTCTTTAGTTTTATACATTTGTGGGTCTGGTTGTTGATTGGCTGCTGGGGTTACTACCCCTTCACCCCACTAGCCAGATCAGCTGTCAATCAACATTATTTCAGGTAGAAAATATGTAAACAAAGGACAGTGAACAGAAAGAAGAAGGTTTGTTCATGTTTCAAGGCATGGGAAACTGAAAACCTGACTCCCAATATTGTGCAGAAAGTAAAGAACTGACTCCATCTTATGAACAATGCAAAAAGGCTTAGAGGAACTCAGAAAAACCAGGGTGACACTTATCTATAAAAGTCATTAAGGGAGCCTGTATCTGATCTTTTACATAAAACACTGGGACAGCTCCATCTTGTCTGAGATATTAGTTCCTTTAAGAGATTTATTTTTATATAATCAAGTCTGGATGATTTTACTTGTAATATTGTAGGATTATTCCACTTTTTGTTCGAACACTGAAGAGAGACTATTTTTCTAATATGTCATGGAGCTTTTAATCTTGTTTTATGGAAACAGTAAAAGCAGTCACTGAGCTGAGCTGACTTTATATTTCTCACATCTGTTGCAAAGGGTACATTATTATATGCAGTGAATATGCTCTGAAGAAACGACTGTAACTTGTTTCTGTTCTAATTGCCTGTTATGATAACAAGTCCCTGATAAGCTCTACAAAAATAGCATTTTGAATTATATAATCAATACACTGCTTCCCGTTTCTGATAGATCTAGCATAATTTCTGATGGACATGATGCACTGAGCTCAAACACATATTTAATATTGTGTTACTAGATGGCTACTCTATGAAATGATTAATATGTTCTCTTGAAGCAGAGAATGAAGATGACTTTTCTTTAAACTAGACGTGATTGGACTAGAAATGTCTCTTTGGAACATCAGATGCTTTAGTTTCTGTAAAAAATGTTGTCAACCTTATTTCTTTAAAACATGAGGAAGAGAGGCTTCGTGGTAGTTGCAGCATTGAAAGTTGCAATTCTGTAATAATTTCCACATTCTTTTTCTTTTCTAAACTGCTTTCAAAGAACTATATATAATTTTTTCAATTCAGATGAAGCTATTTCCATGGGAAAAGTTTTGAACAAAGAAATTTGTTGATAAGGGGCTTGTGAACGTACAGTTCAGAAATCAACTTTCTTTCTTAAGATCCCATGGAAATTATCAATTATATGGATCAAAGTTTTCCATAAACTGAAGGTCTTTGCAAAATTCAGCATAAGAAACAAACCATCATTATTTTTTAAGGTGTTCTTTTTCTGATATTGTTGCAAAACTGTACCTGGTATGACTTATTTTTTTTGAATATGAATCTTTTTAAGACCTTTTACAGATTTTTTGAATTATTCCAGTTGCATTGAAAGTATTTTAAGAAAAAAAAAGAGTAACTTATTGCCTCTGTTTTATAACAATAATCAAATTTGTTACCAAATTTAGTGAGTAGAAGGTGAAGTTTGCAGATTGAATTTTGATTTTTTTCAAGAGACGGAAGTACACTCTTTTATTATACTGTATTTTACATTGTTTCTATCAGTTTCATGGTCCTCATAACTGATCAGAGAAGTTGAAGGTTTCCCTGAGAAACATTTAAATATGGGTAAGTGGGGCTCTGAGCAACCTAATTTAGTTGGCAGTCCCTGATTATTGCAGGGGGTTGGGCTCGATGACCCTTCAAACCCAACCACTCTGTTTCTAAAACTCATTTTCTGCAAATGAATAATCCCCCATAGATCTGAATTCACAGCTTGCACTAAAATTGTTCAATAAGAGTAAGCGTAAAAAAAGACAGTATTTTCTTATGAAGATACTTATGAATATGTCTTAATCAGTGAAAGTAAAGTTAACCACAAAGTTTTAGAAGAGAGAAATGCAGCAACTGATTTGAAGATGACCTGATAGGATTTTCTGTAAAGGCATGAGGGGAAGTGTCTCCACTCTTTTTGAAGAAAAATATTTTACTTCTGAGAAGAGGGTAGTGTACATGAAGTATAATGGTTCTTGCCATGGCCATACCAGCACAAAAGTTCAGTCAATGAACTGATACTGTGGTTGAAAAGCCTTTTTGACTTCTAGAGAATGCATTGTAAAAACTATACACTCACCTTGTCTGATCCATTTGGATAAGAATAAAACAAATGTTGGGTTTTTTTTAAAAAAAATACGCCTACATATGAAAATGCAAATTTCAGTACCAAAAATCCATCCTCAGAGTTATGTAACAGAGTAGTAGTCCATATCTCTTCCGTCTCGACAATTGATTCACATCTCTAAATTTTTTCTATTCTTGTTCACAAAGCAAATGATTCTTTTATTAAAACAAGTAGATTTGATTTTACTGAACTTGCAGCTGAACACAAATAAAAACAGCTCAAAAATGTAAGGTATTTTTGATTACAGTATAATGGACATCAGGCAAATGGTGAAAACAATAAAAACTTGCCAAAATAAAATAAGAAATTAAATAATTAACATTTGCACTGCAAAGTGAAAATATAAATTCTTTTTGTGATGTAAAATCATTTAAAAAATTAAAACTATGCTAAAATATTTTGTCGTGGGAATTAATATTATAGCAGAAAAGATTTTCAGACATCTTGTTGTTCTGAGTAATTAATTTTATTCCTTTTTTTCATATCAGCTCTATGGCTTACCTAAAATACTTTCTTCATTTTGAGCAAAGGAGACAGAACTAACTCCAAAGGAAACAGTTATTTGGTCATTAACTTCACAAGATGAGCAGAGTAAAAGGACCCCCTTGGAGTTTTTGGGTTTTTTCCTGAAACTGAACTATGGAGCTTACCAGATTTACAAGATTTTTTATTTTATTTTATTTTATTTTTTTTATTTTCCAAACCCCCCTTAATTTTAAATTAATCTTTTCTGCACAGAGCTGTATCTGGTTCCTCTCCCCATCCCCTCATCCTGGCACTCCAGAGTAGCAGTGCACTGTCCCCATATGCCCAGAGACAGGTGCTTTGTGCACTCCCAGACTTACCAATATTAAGGCAAACAGTGCTATGCATCTTCTTGTTATTGTAAGTTTGGGTTTTTTTTCTGGAGAGATAACAGATCTGTCCCAGTGATATAGCTTATAAGAGGAGCAATTAGTGTAGAATTGTTATGCTGAGTGAAAATACGGAACATGCAGCATTGCCTGAGACAACTATTAATGTTCTGTTTACTGGCTTCTGGGAGATGCAGCATCTCCATCCTTTCTAAAGATAGCTTAATGCAGAACATCTCAGACATTAACTAGGAAAGACTAGGAGCAAATGAAAAATGACCATACAACGAGAAATGTAAGACAGAGGACAAAAATTAAGCCAGCTGTGAAAGAAGAAACTTGAAAGGGAAATAAACAGAGGAAGAAAGGCACCAGAAACCCTGATAAGTCAGATATGTCTTAAAACTCAGAGGTGTATGATATCCAGCTGAGCATCAGTAATGCAATATACATTTATATCCTTGCTTTCCTTTCAAAAGGTTCCACTGAACAAGCATGTTCTCTTGACTGTACACTGCAACTGACAGGGCTTTCTTTTACTTTTAGCACTTAAAAGAACTATTTTTAGTAAACTGAGGCAAACAACTTATGCTTCCTTTAGCTGTTATTTTGCTGAGCTTCCTCGGGGTGGGAAAGACTTTAGATCCCATCACCTTAGTGTTTTCCTGTCCTGAGCAGGAGGGAAGGGAGTAGCTCCTCAAATCCCTTCAGTTATCACAAAAACCACCATCAGAGAGTTGCAAGTCCTTGTGCCAGCACTTTCCAGTTTCTACGTGTGGTCCATGTAGTTCCTGTGCTTGGTGGAGGTTGTGATTTTTGACATTTTTAGCCTGACTTTATTAGGGTACATAATGTATAAGCTGTGGAGAGAAATAATTTGTTGCAACAACTTGTAAAAAGCTAATATTCTATATCCATGGCCTTTATTTACAGGGAAAACTTCTATTCTTTTCCACAACTGAATAACGTAGAAGAACAATTTTTCCTCTAGATGGAACTCGGCCAAGATCACACGAGCCAAGTGAAGTCATCAATAATTAACTAATCAATACACAACAACTGCACTGAGATTCTTTGCTTTAGATCTCTGGAGACATGAATTTCTTTCTTAATTTATGTCTTTCCATAAAATACCTATAGCACATGTACATACATGTGTGTGTACACATCCACACATAGGTATAAAGTGGTTACTAAATTTACCATTTAAAACTTTTTAATATAATTGTTAAATCTTTAGCTCAATTCACATGCTGGTGCCTAAATATCTGTATTTATCTGCATGCTGTCCCCAACAGCAATTGAAAAAAGTTATTTCTTTTTCTACATCTACAAATTCAAGCAAAACAGAAATTACCTAGAACGCCAACCCAAAATCTGATTTGTGGTAAACTGAATAGTAGTATGGGGCTAGACAGCTGGAAATTTAGATAGCCCAGGACACTGTTGGCCCTCCTGGCTGTCAGGGCACTGCTGGCTCATAGTCAGCTTGCCATCGACCAAGACCCCAAGGTCCTTTTCTGCAGGGCTGCTTTCCAGCCTTTTGTACCCCAGCATGAGGTTGTGTCAGAGGAGATTTAGGTTAGAGTTTAGAAAAAGGTTCTTCACCCAGAGGGAGTTTGGGCACTGGAACAGGCTCCCCAGGGAAGTGGTTACAGCACCAAGTCTGACAGAGCTCAAGAAGCAAAGTAACCAGGACAGTGCTCTCAGGCACAGGGTGTGACTCTTGGGGATTGTCCCATGCAGGGGCAGGAGTTGGACTTCATCCTTGTGAGTCCCTTCCAGCTCAGTTTCTTCTATGGTTCTGTGATTCTGTGATCCTGTGGTGAAAACAAGGATGCTCAGAAATCTCAAGAATCTCTCTGAGTAGGAAAGGTTATAAGTGAGTTTTGAACGAGACCTGTTAGTTACATGAACATCTATGTGATATCTGGACCTGCAGTTCAAGAACGATTCAGTGTAAATTCTCTGGATACTTTTCACTATCTTTATGTACTAATAAATTATAAGACAAAATGTATTTTTTAAAAAGTAATCAGGATTTTAAAAATTGTTATTCTCTAACTTATTGAAGTCTCAATCTGATGAATGATTTTCCTGATACACCAAGATAATTGCATAAGTTTCAGTAAACACACTATTTCATTTCACAGCACTAGCATCCAACTATCCAAGAGCGAGGAAGTCAAGATCTTGGAGTCAAATTATTTTAAAATGTCAATCTAATGAAAATGCATGCTAAAAATAAACAAAAGATTGTTGTTCCATGGGTTTCTTACTTTGTATTCAAATATTTTAAACTCCTGGGTACCAGAATTCTGACTCTAAGACACAGTAATGAGGTCTGGCATAAGTAGACAGCTACATTGTTATGAGGAATAATTGGTTGTAATATGCACTTGGTGCAAACTGTAATTGTGCAGAATAAAATGCATTTTGTATTCAACAGAGTATTAGCAGTGAAAAATTTGAAATCTCTGAAATGACATGTAGAGCCACAAGACACCACAAATAACATCAAAAAAAACTTTGCAACACTCATTATAAAGAGAAATCTTAAATAAGTTGACATGAATAAAAATGGTTACTATATTAAAACAGCACATAATAAAACATCCATGTGATTTATGAATGCAACGCTTTTGAAAATATGATCAAAGAAGAAAGGTGGATTATATTCTGCTATAAATCTCATATACATTTTTTAATCTGACAGAAAAAGTTCAAAATACAATTAATTCAGTCAAGATACTGGCATTCCTTTTGTTTTCATACTGGACTAGAATAACAGGAAGTCTCAAGGTCATTGATGGCTTGGAGTTCTGCTACTGCCAGTTCTGAGCTGCTTTCAGAGAAAGTTTCCCTGGCTCAGACCCTATTCAGTCATGTCACTGAGGGGGAGATTCATCTGGCCAAATCTAGACATCTCTTTGTACGTGTGGCTAGTGATCTAAAACTCTTTATAATCAAAGGAGAGATTGACACCTCTAGGGTGCAATTCATCTCCTCCCAAAGCAGTTGCCTAAAGTAGGTCGTATGAATCATGCCCTAGAGTGTCTATTTCTTTCTACTAATTATGAAGGTAACATAGAGGGGGAAGGTCACAGGTAGGTATCTCTGCAGTAGATGTCTAAAGATAGGTTAGATGAAAAGCACCCAAATAAGTGAAATAAGTGAACAGAGGAAAACCACAGGAATAAGTGATTGCAGTAGATGGCAATTTATCACTCTTTCCTGTGTGAGCAGATTTTCAATTAAGTTGGCCCAGCCTTCACAATCATCCTGCAGAAGTCCTTTTGTGTAACAGAGAGTATGAAAAAACTGCTAAGAAACACATGATAGTGCTTCTAATTGTAAACATCAGTTTGATGTAAGTGCTGCTGTTGTAATGAAAAAAGTAACACTATCATAGTAGGGCATCTTTGAATTCCAACGGCTAATTGCTGACTCATAAAAGACTCAACCCTGTTGCTGACTCCAGAAAGCTTTATGAGATAGAACAACAGCTCCAAAACTCACATTTATCAAGATTTCTAAAACTGCTGGTTTTATTGTTTGAAATAATAAAATCGCTTGTATTTTAAAATTGTACTGTATTCTCTTAAAGACAAATTTAAGACCTTTTGACCCATTCATTCCTTCTAAAAGCGGAAGAAATACAAAGGCTTCTGGAAATACAGAAATATTTCAAAGGTCAGTAACCCATTTTATTTCCAGAACTCTTAGTAAAATGAACCAAAGGACTGGTTAGTACTGTGCTGACAGCAGATTGAAATTATAAGGATTTATGGATGATAAAAGAGTGTGCATGTATTTGGCAACAACGTGTGGCTGTGGTTCTGCCACACATTTCTGAGGTGTTAGGGAACACATGCAAGTTCGTACAGAGCTGTAAGGTGGAATGAACTCCTAGCTCCCACTCAGCTCCACCCTGTTTATTTGGTTCTAGAGGTTCACTCTGCCCAGGGAGTGCAGTGCTTTCTCCCCAGGGTGGCCAGTGGGGCACATCCCACCTCCCATCCAGGAACGGGGCAGCTGGGGCACCAGTGCAGGGCTGCAATGGGGTTCTGGGCTAAGGGCAGGGTAAGAGGACATTATTAGGAGATGGATGGTACTGTCAGGGCAGGTGGTGCCCTCAGGGCCCTGATGTTACTGCTATTTTGAACTCACTTTATTGATTTACTGCACTAATTTTTTGTCTAAACTCAGTTTTATGTTTCTTATAACTGATGAATCAGTTTAGCAGCATGCTCAATGTTTTTGCCTATAATTATCTCAAATTAAATTTAATGATAATCATAATGAAATCAATCTATCTGCTCACCTGGCTTTCAAATTTCTCCACCTTTTTTTTTCCTTCTTCGGTGGAGTTTGCACACACAAAGGTTGCAGTCACTCAAACATACTAAACTCAGTCTATTACTTATACTGAAGATGATCCCTACATGTTTTACTACACAATTTTTAGCTTTCAATACTTACAAGGGAGAATCCTCTAATATTAATCTATCATTCCACAAGCAGCTTAAGGAATCTCTGCAATGAGAACAGAAATGCGTTGCAACCTTTCAAAACATTCTTTGCAAAAAGGATGAGGTCAAAAGGAGTCCTTGCTGGTTCCCATGTTACATTTGCATAACCAGTATCTTCTACCTTTAAAAAGTCATGAGGCAATTTTTTTCTTAGAATATGTGAAGTGCAGGATTTTCTTTTATTTGCTTCACGACTAATGTTTTCTTAAAATAACTTTAAGCATAGTGATATCAGACTGAAAATTCACACTTTTAATAAAAACTTAATGTTGATCTTAAATTTAATACAAATCTATTTTTGTAGATATTTAAAAAATAGTATTAATGAATTATATTTCCATAATTATTATGGTTTTTAATATTTCATTAATGAGTAGAGTTCAAAATCAGGAGAGTAAACTGTGACAGATAAGAAAGACTGAAAATCAGTCTTTCAGTTGGATTTGAAAAAAAAAATAAATGATATCAAGGACAAAAATAGAGTCAGAAAATGAGAAATTCATACTGCCACCAAAAGGCCTAAGATTTTTTAAAGTGCTATGAAAGTATTTTTTGAGATTTTACAGGCAATGTGATTGCAGTCTATTATGGGTGTCAAACATGGAATAAATTCAATACAGAGAATATAACACAGTTCCTCTGATGACATCTAGATCTTCTGAGTCTATGGTTCTGTTGTCTATTTTTGTTGTCTATTATTAGATATAATTTTTAAAAAATCAGTAAAATAATTTATTGACTATCAAAAACTAATGTAATTTATAATTGCTAAATGCTTTAAATACTTCTTCTACTATCTAGTTACACATATGTAATGCTATCTGGTTATATATATCTTTAAATATTTGTAAAATACTCTTGATTTTTCTATCAATAGTCTCTTTTCCATCACTTCCTATGAGATCTGTTACTTAAATTTCCTAAAAGCCTTGCCTGCCCTTCTCTGAACTTGTCCTTATATATACTTTTCAGAAAGACAGGTTCCACAAGACTGTAATTTTTTTAAGTGATATGTGTTGTACTTAAATTGATGGTAAGAACAGCCATTGTAATGCCAGAATACAACAGAAGATGGGCTTTCAGTGGAGAAAGAAATAAAAAGCAAATGTAACCACCAGAAAAAGCTAGAGAATTAATGTAATCAAGCTAATGTGAGTGATGCAGTTTTTTGCATTGGCAAGTGTTTGGAATTTGGGTTTTTTTGGGTTTTTTTTAGTTTTCATAAGTCAATTCTATTATAAACTAAATTGGAGAGAAAACATCTGATTCTTGGAGATAATCTTTTAGCACAGCATGCAAGAATTTGCTCTACATTTCTGTGTGACAGTAGCAGGAGCTGCATGTCAAAATCCCCATTTGCAATCTCTAGTCATTACTAAGCACTATCAATCACACAGCACTTGTGTATCTACTGCACCAGCTTTTCAGCCAGGAAACCACTTCTACTTCTACTTAAATATTTTATTTATAAACTTGTTTGTAAATACAAGCAACTGATTTTAAGCAGAATTCCTCTAAAATGACAATGAGATGTTTTCTAAACAAGGATTTTTGAAATTCTTATCATCATTCAGTTGGAGCTTGGTAACTTAAAATGAAAAGAAATAGGACTTATTTTGCCAAGAAAAAAGGAAGCAGAGTTCCCCAATCCTACTGCAGTAGCAATGACAGCAGAAAAATTCACTTTGGGTGAGGAAAAGCGTAGCATGCACTATTTAATTCTCTTTCTAATTAATTATATATGAGTATCAAGGCAGTTATAGCACTGCCTTCCCTTCATGATTTTCCCGTCCTCTCCAGACAGCAGCAGGGTTCAGTTTTGGCTCAGTAGATATTGTACACTCAGTTCCTCATAAGGACTCACTGTATTACTTTGTAGTTTCCAGTCAAACCCAGTTTGATGGCTTCTTGTGCTGCTTTCCAGAACAATAGAAGTGTTTAGCATGACAGAGCTGTCAAGAGTCCAGATTCTAGAAATTCCCCCTAGGACTCATCTGTGTCTCTCTCATTTTCAAAGATGCATAAAGCTGTTAAGACAATATTTAATATTCAGAACACACTGCCTGACTACTTTATTGGATACTGGTGAGATTAACTTCAGCATCTAAGGTTAGGCATCTTGTCTAACTTAGACTTAATCATATTTCCTATGGTCACTTTAGGGTAGGTTTAGCTGGTGGGCAAGTAGTATCACAAAAAATATGTCTTGGTTCCTTAGAGACCACACAATGTTTAGTTATAAGTGTAACTTTTAAGTAGCTGAAGTTTATTTTAGGTGAGATGACTTTTTTCAAGTTCTCAAAGAAATTAAGACAACACTGAGACAGAAAAATCTATCAAGACTGGTTTTATTTGCAAAAGAATCAGTTTCCAGAAAGTTAGAAAAAGTGACATTGCCTCTTTGCAAGCTCAATGGTTTTATGAGAACTCTTGAGAACTCTTAAAAAACTGTTTTCTTCAAGAACATAGGATGCACAGAGGCAGTCATCTGCCAAACAAAAAGAAATAGCACTGGAAGGTGGTCTCTTATTTATGAATTATGAAAAATTATAGGAGAGGGACAAAGGTATTTAGGATTTGTCCTCATTTATTGAAATTCTGAAACATTGATTTCCAAGCTGTGAGTGTGTTGGTCTAGGAGGATAACAGTGGCCTATTGTGGCAGCACATGTTGTCTCTTCTGACTTATTGTTGTCTCTTCTGACTTGGTATTTCAAGTTGAGGCTACATCACACAGAAAAGGACACTGAAGAGGCTTTTAAAACTGCAGATTACATAGATAAAAAAGTAAACAAAATAGGCAGAGGCAATGAAAACTGGATCAAATTTGTACTTACATCAACAGGGTGGCACTATGACAAATATTCTGCTTAGGGTTGTGAAACTCATGCACTGAGGGAATGCCCTAGAGAATCTACATATTTTCTTCACCAGTCGTGTGAATATTAATATTCACAGTTTTTGCTTGGGGGAATATGACACAGAAAGTTTCTGATACAAAAGCTCTCCTTATCTCAAGAGCATGAAAAATAGAAAAAACCCACAGATTTCAAAGGGTCTTTTTAAAAAAAAAAAGGAAAATATGTGTCCAGAATTATTTGTCCAAACAATGTTTACTCATCTGTTTATTCAACTCTACCCAGATAGAGCATCCTCTGATGAATGCTAAGAAAAGGAACAACTGCTAAATGCAAGCAGAGGCTTCTTTTAGTAGAGTTATCTGACCACTTTGTTGCAAATTATTGGTGATGGAAGGTTACTATAATATTGAAATTCTGAGTATAAAAGTCCCAAAAAATATTTCACTTAGCCATATAGCCAAATGCTTGGTTGGGTTTTAGTTAGTTAGTTAGTTAGTTAGTTAGTTTGTTTTGTGGTTTTCTTTCTTGGTTACATATGACTCGGAGGGTTTTCCAGTGCAAAACCTGCACATTTTACTGCTCTAATTACACCCACTTTCAGTATGAATGGCTTCCTTTGGTGCTGCAAATGGACTTACTGTAAATAAAAAGTACATGAAGATCTGTGATTGATTTTCATAAATTCAGACTATCTTACAAGAGCAAAAGGTATAAATTGTGAGTAAATTAATTTTTCTATACATTAGAGACCAACTTTGAACATCCTTTACAAGATCTAAAGTGAAGTCTGGCATAGTGTCACACAAGTATGCAAAACTGTGCTTTGCATAATTTGGAACAGTCTTTTACTAAAAATCAGAGTATGAAGTTGTGGTACAATACATTAAAGCAGAGAAAAATCTTTAGACATGCATGCAAATTGTTTGTTTTAAGGTGTTTAGGGTATTATTTTAGCCAAAAATTGCCTCTTCCTTGCCCAATGAGAGAGTGCATAATTTTTGAGAGTATGATAATTTTAGTGAATTATGATAATGTCACTATTATAAGAGGAAAAAGGAAAAGAAAAGGGAAAAGGAAAAGGGAAAAGGAAAAGGGGAAAAGGAAAAGGAAAAGGAAAAGGAAAAGGAAAAGGAAAAGGAAAAGGAAAAGGAAAAGGAAAAGGAAAAGGAAAAGGAAAAGGAAAAGGAAAAGGAAAAGGAAAAGGAAAATTTTTTTGGATGTGTGTCCCTAAGATGCTTTGATTCTCCAAAATATTGTCATTTTAAAAAGACAAGCACATTCATCTTGCTACACACGGAATTAATAAATGAAGTGGTAACTCTGAAGTGGTAACAAAAGTGCCACTGTCACAGAATCACAGAATAGGCTGAGTTGGAAAGGATCCAGAAGGATCATTGAGTCCAACTCCTGGCCCTGCACAGGATCACCCTGTCAATAGTGACTCTTTGGAAACATTAGCATCTGCTATATCTGAGAAAAAAAACAAACAGTTTTTCACCTGATCAAAATTTTAATGGGAGTTACTAAAAGGTTTTTTTTTTTTGGTCTTTATTTTGCAGTGGGCTAGACCATGTATTTTGTTTTCAGCTTCAGCCAACATGGTTTAGCCAATTCTACATTTTTGGATTACCACATTGCCCCCTGTCTTGGATTGAAAAATGTCACCAAAAATGTGTATTCTATTTTCATCTGTTGAAGCTGGTTGGGAGATATCGTTCTTAATCTCTTGTAACTCCAGAGGTGGAAAGAGAGCGGATGCCTTCTGTTAATGGGACACCTGATAACACCAGATAAGGCAGGGCCTTCTTATCTTTTCCTCCACCCATCCTCCTCCGAGGGACATCACCTGTGAATGGGCCATTGAAGGCTCTCACAGGACTGATAACATCACCTCATTCTATTGTGAGATGCTCCACCCAGTGGGAGGAACCAAAGCCTTCCCACCAGGATAAAACCAGCAATCCCAAACACCAAGGGAGCCTGTTTCCACTGGATTCCCAGAGAATGACTGGAGTCTTTCTTGAGGATCATCTCTACTTCAATGGAGCCACATCTGTCTCTCTGAGGACTTATTTCAGGCTGCTTTCAACACCCTGACCAACAGGATGTCAAGTTTGCATTCTGACTCTGTTAGTGGTCCTTTGTACTATTGCATTTATCTTATTTTATTTCTACTTTTTGTTGTTTGTTTGTTCTCTCTCTATTATAATGTATTTCTGACTTAGAGTCTCACTGGTTTTGCTTTCAAACCAGTACACCCCTTTCTTGCTTTTTCATTGGAAGGAGTTTGTAACATTCTAATCAAGAATTTGCTGACAACTACCATAACCCATCCCAGCTGCATGGGGACTAACTGCAAACAGTTCTGTTTGGATTTGCCTCAGTAAATTCATGTGAGCATTTAGACTTCTGCAAATCTTTTAAATGTCTATCTCTTCTTTATTCCTTACATCCATACCTTCCTTTTACTCCCCCAAGTTTTTTCTTTTACTTTTTATTTCAAATGTAAAACTCACATCCTTCTCCAGGAAACCTCCTGTGAATTTAGTGTGATTTGGCTTTTTTGTAGTAAAAGAAAAATCGGAAAGCTGTGTTGACATGGCTTGATATCTGAGTGAGGAAGGACAAAAGATTGATGACTGGAAATTGCACAGCTGAATACTGTGCAATAGCACTTTGGTTTAGGGTGAATAGCTGGCGAGTTTAAGGAAATTGTGCTGGGCAATGGTTCCTTTTGATAACATCTGTAGTATGCTCTCCAGTAAAGAAAGGCAGGGAGTCACAGAATCTAATTTTGGAAATCCAAGGCAGGAGGATGCTTGCAGTAACATCTGTGTGCAGCCACACAGAGAAGTATGGACTACTAGAGTTCAGTTTAGGGCAGAAGACCTTTTCTGCTTCCTGGGTTGCCTCTGATGAGCTCCTGGCTCTCTGCTGATCACAGAGGGAGGTGCCTTTGGCACAAAGTTTAGATGGCAAAAGATAGGCAGCATGACTGTTCCTTAAGAGAACATGTTGGCTGCTTTCTAAAACAACGTGTCCTGTGCTACAAACAGTCTATTTGTGCGTCCTGAGGGTACCACAGATTTTGTAGTCGTTGACTCTCATTTTCATTCTGAGGTTGTTTTGTCTGGGTAAACTAGTTTAGTGTACTACTTCTGAAATAATATTAAGGTCCAATTATTAAAAGACACCGCTGCTTGAATTATGGTACAAATGAGACCATATGCCAAAGTCAGTAGCACGAATTTTATTTAACAGCAAGTATGCATGAGAGAAAGAGAGAAATAAGAAGAGGGGATAGAAGGAAGACAGTGAGAGGAGAAAGAGACCATAACCACCACCCCATGTGGCCCATCTTCTGATCTTCTGCAGAATGTCCTTATGGAAGTACAGTCCAAGTCCCAGGTATGCAGACGTAACGTGTCATTCCCGCAGCTTGGGATGGTGTCCCAGTGCCTGCTTGAGGTCCCTTCCCAAGCCTGCCTGGCCAGCTCTGGCACCACAGCAGCTTTTGGTACGGCCAGCAAGGCATGCAAGCTGAACTGACCCCGTGAGTCCTTGCCTGGAGCAGTGCTGGGGGATACAGACACAGGGGGAAGGAGGCAAAGAAGATAAGAAAGGCAAGGAAGGAAGGGAGGACTCTGAGGAGTGGTCACAAGAGCTTATTGGTGTCTGTTGTGAGGCCCCAGCTCTCGAAACCTGCCCTGGCAGAACCTGGACTGCAGTCTGACAGCAGCTTTTATGGGTGGTGGAGAAAGAGAAGGGGCAAGGGATCAGCCAAACACAGGTGACTGGAGAGGGGCTCCAGGGATAACAGGCACCCTTGGGAAGCAACCCAGTAGAGGAAGGAGGGACAGGATGTGGTCCTGACCCATCACTCAACGCCCTCCTTGGAACTTTCTAGCTCAGGGGAGAGGTTCCAAAATGACAAGCAGGCTCCTGAGGAGGGGGAGCAGGGGATGGACAGGTAACTGGAGGAGGGGGAATTCCAGGATACAGCCAAGAGGGAGTGGGAATAGGGGTACAAAGAACAAACCATTTAACATAAGAAACTCACATGAATAAATGAACAAAACCACACCACAACAGAATGGCACATCTGTAAGCAGCTGCTTCTTTTCCTGCAGTTTGCCATGGTGGAAATCTTTGTCTGGATAAGTTATCCAGATGTGCTTCTCCCTGTTTTTGCCGTTTGCATTCCCACAGTCTGCACATTGGAATTTTGTCCATTATGTTAATTCCAAACCTGTCACCTCTGTGTAGGCCTGAAATAAACACCTATCCCCACCTGTTGTGGTGGGTTATGTTATAGGGACAATTTCTGAGATGTTTCAGCTGCATTCTTGAAGTCCTGACCACTGAGGTACCTCTGTCAGGTTCAGTGGGGATGTGCTAATTCATGTGAAGTACAGCTCGAGCCCACAGAGCACTGAGAGTACTCCTAGCTTTGCTGTGGGTAGTCTGAATGTTCAGATATATTTTTCTCAATCATTTGTAATATTAGAACAAGGCTAGATCTGGCTATGGACTTGAAGGCACCTGCATTTGTGATTGCTACTTGATATCAGCCACTTCTCAAAGTCTATTTTGTTCCCACAGGCAGCATCTTCACTTTTTCTTTTTAGAGATCCTCACTGCCTCTGTGACATTACTGTTCATGCTGTTAAACACTTGAGTTTTCCATAAATCTTCAAGCCTTGAAAAACCTCATCTCACTGATGCCTTAAAAAAGCTGGAGAAAAAAGAAAATTTCATTGAAGATACTTATTTTATGCAAATTTTTAAAGTTATCTCTATGGCCTTGTTTAAAGCCATCAGACATGACAAAAAAAGATATGTAAGATTTTAAAAGCTGTCTACGATCATTAAAAATTCAGTACTCTCTAAAATTAATGGCACTTATTCCTCTATTACAGTAATTTCTGAAAATCACAACCATATCTACTTTTAAGGTTCATTACCCAGAGCTGCTTTGTGTTGTGGTCTGAATAAACTTTTCTTCCCTGTTTCTATCCCCAATTACAGCTGTAAATAATAGAGAATTTTTTTTTTACTGGACACATTATTTTTGTATCAATTGACAGGTTCCCAGATCCACAAATTACTTTTGCATAACTTGTGACATCTGATTTATTCACACTCTTTTCAGAAATACTAGGCATATTTTTCTATTCATCAGAGGACCAGAACCGGCTGAAGAATTTGTATACTGCATATTTGCATATCTACTGATCCCTTTGCATCTTTCTTTAGATATAATAAGAGATATTTTAAGATATTTTATATTATTTNATTTTTAAATTATAAAGTAGAGTTGTTACAGATGGAGAAAAGGTTTTTTTTTTTTTTTTTTTTTTTTTTTTTTTTGTGTTTGCCTCCCTGTACCTATTTTTCTCTTCATATTAACATAGTGCTTAATTTACATTTTAAAAGCAAGTTTTCTTTTGAAACTCTCTATGGGAACAGAAGAATTTTTTTGGTGTTTCTGAGTTTCAGTTTCTTTGTAGGCAGATAAATGGCAAATGTGAAGAAACTAGGGAAAAAAAAAGAAAAGAGAGAGAGAAGGCAATGACTTTGATTTGTTTTGCAGTTTCTAAATCCCCAAAAAAGGTTTTGATCTTTTTGTTCCAGTGAAAGGGTTCAGTGCCTTTCAGTAAACACACTGGTACTTTATGGGAAGGCATAACATTCAGACTAGCATTCTGAGTGCTCTGGGGTGCTTTGCAAAAATAGCACAGGATAATCAACAATTACAAGGTTTCCTATATGCAAGAGCTTATGCTTTCTATCATTTGGGGCACCATCTTAAAGTCTATCTGCTTAAGGTCAAATCTTGCAATTAATACAAAAGCAAAGGCCACCCAATCTGATTCCTGGAATTCCCATCAGTGATTAACTGTATTAGGGGCAATGGGTGACAAGCAGCCTTAGGTTGTTATTGCACTGCCTTTCCCACTCCTCCTTTCTTCCCTCTTCCATCCATGTTCACACACTGTCTCAGTCTGTAAGCCCTTATGGACATCAAGAGTCTTTTCATGTTAGGCAAAGCATGAAATGCTGTGGGGTTAGGGTTTGTGGTACTATGGTACCTAATATCTCAGTAACAACAACATAGAAAATGTTTCTGGTGAAAAGACAAGTCATTGATTTTGTTATTATACTCAGAGATAATTCTAGCTCTGTATTTTCTAGAACTTTGACTACTTTTCCCTATTTACCTTTCTTGCCTAGTTGTACTGTTCATGGTCAATTAATAGCTCTAATGTGTTCTTTTAGTAAAATTTAATCTTACATTATAGTCTTAAGTACCTAATGCTCATTTTTTTTAAAGTATCACAAATTGAAATGCTTAAACATTAACTTTGCTTTTCTCTGTGTTCAAGTCGTTTTATGAGATATGTCAAACAGATCTAGATTCAAGTAGAAAACTGACACTGTTTATAAATACGTTGTATTTTAGGAAGATTAACTAAATGTTACTTCATCTCCTGTGCCTCACATTAGACTGGTAAAAATTCTCAAATTAAATGTGTCCATCAAAATCAAAACCTCTGATGTTAATCAAATTAACATCAGGCATTAATAACAAGCCCCTCTTTCTAGACTACTAAACTTTGAATCAGACTTGAACAGCTACATGTTGCTGGCATGAATGGTCAAAGGCTTTCTTTTCTGTAGTGTACCAGCCTGTGAAATCTGTGTATTTCTAGTTTCCATAAGGAACTTCACACACCTTACTAGCAGTCCATTTGGTGTAAAAACTGCAAAACCTGGAAATCTGGACTACAGCCAATATTCAAATTTCTTTTATATTCTAAAAGGACTCTTCTGGTCTCATGGTAATAAAATCTATATTATTTGTGCAGTTGCAGCTGCTCTGTTTACATTTGTCTAGTCTCCTACATTGACAAGTATGATACAGAAGGGGAATAACAATATACATGTTATTTTCCTGTTGAACATTAGTACAACTGCTTTCACAATTGTGAAGTAGATGGAGCTGTAGAAGCAGACCATTTTCACAGGCTCATAGAGTAACTTGGGGTTAATTGTTACATTCCCCTGTGGGAATGGTTTCTCCCCTCCTCAGGGACCCCTAGAGCTTGTAGTTTGACCCTTCCCTCCCTTTCTGACCCCATTGGCTGTGTCCCAATTTGCCCCATCCTGACAAGAGCTGAGAAAAGACCCTGTTCCTCTGTGCACGCTCTCTTTCCCTCTGGACACCACCTGGAATAAACATCTTACTGCAGCTAAGGGTTATAGCCTCTTTTGGATCCTTTTTCCTGTCTATGAAATCTTCCTCCAGAGCCTGAGAAGGTCTGAGCTAGCTTAGAACTTCATAGGGATTAAAAAGGCGAATTGTTTTCAGTTAATGGGACACAAGAGGTTTCTAGCCCAGCCTCCTGTTCAAGGCAAGGTCAGCTATGAGGTCAGAGCAGGCTCTGGGGCAGGGCCAGTGTGGTCTTGCAGACTTCCAACATGGAGACACAACTCTGAACAGTCCTCTCAGCTGCCTTCATGAAGAAAAATTTTCTTAGATTTGGACTGTACCTCTCATTTCAAACTGTACTCATCACCCCTAGTTCTAGAAGATACAGTAGGCTTTGTGGAGTGTCTAGCTCCAACTTCCTTATGACCTGTGTAGATACTGAGGGTCTTCCTCAGGACTCACTCAAAGCCTTCATTTCTCTGAGTTGTTTAGAGAAGTCTTTGTGAACTTCCCCACACCGCTGAGGTGATCAGTAATACACTCCCTCCAAGGCATCACCCTCACTGGCCTCTCCTCTGATCTGACCCACAAGTTCGTACTCAGCTAATGCCCTACAAGAAGCCCAAGCTGCCAAAGCAGTGGAACGAGGAGGAGAATACAAGGTAAAACTTGTAGTTTGAGACCAAACAGTTTAGAAGTTGAAACAAAGTAAAATGTAGTAGCAATACCCATGATACTAAAACAAACAAACAAACAAACAAAAAAACCACCAAACAAACAAAAGCCACACCACAAAAAAAACAAAAAAAAACAAAAAAAACAAACCAACCCAAAAAAACACACAAACAAAAACCAACCAAACAACAACAAAAAAAACCCCTCACAAATAAAAAACCAAAACCAAACAAACAAACAAACAACCCCCCCCCCCAAGGAATTCACAATAGAGTTGCTCACCACGTGCTGACTGATGCCAGACCCTGTTTCTGAACCCTGATCAGTCCCATCACATAAAAGCAGAAAGACTATACTGAACAGACAGTGATCAAACTATACCCTCAGTAGTCTTAAGGTGTTTTAGTGAAAACCACAATCATTAATTAGAAACTACTTAATACTTGTCCAAATTTTATTGACATTTATCTGAACTTGCATTTTACTGGAACTGCAGAAATGAGGGGTGTGACTTCATTTCCAGAAAACAGAAAATGAAAGCTTTTAACTTGCTTACAGATTCCAGAGAAGGAAAAACTTTTAAATCTTAGATCCACCTTGCTTACCTGCAGCTTTGTAAAATCAACATATATGGAGGCAGTGCATATTATGTACATATTATGAGGAGCAGGTGGGGGACCTGGGGTTGTTTAGCCTGAAGAACAGGAGGCTGAGGGGAAACCTTCTTGCTCTCTACAATTGCCTGCAAGGAGGTTGTAGTCAGATGGGGGTGTTTATTTTTCTCCCTGGTAACAAATGACAGGATAAGAGGAAATTGTCTCAAGTTGCATCAAGGGAGGTTTAGATGGATATTAGGAAAAAATTCTTCACTAAAAAATGGTCAGGCATTGGAATAGGCTGCCCAGGAAAGCAGTGAAATCACTGTTATTAAACCTGTTTCTACTGATACCTTTGCTGGTGATTCTTTAAGTGACCTTAAAACACCTACTTTTGACACTTGGATGTGTTTAAAACCACCCAGATGTGGCATCTGAGGATATGTTTTAGAGGTGAACTGGTGGTGTACATGATGTCTGTAAAACACATTTTCAAGGGACATTATATGCATCTTACTGGCTTTTACTTATTTTTTAATGCGTTCAGTTTTCTGCTTCAGTTTAAGCAAAAATATCTCTATGTGCAGGTCATAATAAGTGTGAAACAGACACAGGAATGTGAAGCAGGACAAGCTGTAAACCAGAGTTGGCTAGAATTCTTTTTAAGTACAGCTGTGAGGTGGGTTTGTGCATGTGCTATATAGAGGCAGGACTAGCCTGGGAAGTATTTTCACTGATACACAAGATTGAAACAGAACTCCTGCTTTGGTATTGCATTGATTTACATTTAATGCTGGCAATTATTTTGTTTTGATTGGGACCATAATTCCTACCCAAATATTTGGTTCCTACAAACTACTACATCTAGAAAGCTACTACATCTCTTCCATGTGACTCATTCAGAGGTGACAATACATTTTTTACTGTCCCTTTTCATCAGGATAAAATAATGTATTTTGCTGCTGGTTTGTTGTTTTGTTTGGGTGGTTTTTTTTGTTTGTTTGGTTTGTATGTTTGTTTGTTTGGTTTGGTTTTTTGTGGTTTTTTTATGTTTTGGGGTTGTTTTTCTTTGTTTTTTTGGTTGTTTGTTTTTTGGGGTTTTTTTTTGTTTGTTTTGTTTTGTTTTTGTTTTTTGTGGTTTTTTTGTTGTTGTTGTTTGTTTTGTTTTGTTTTCCTTTGGAAGGTGGAAGAAGTCAGTTCAATGTGGAGGAAATAATACAAAACTGAATATCCCATTTCATGTAGCTTTTAAATCCTGATGGAAGTGAAATCAGAGAGGATTTTATATTAAGCAGTGAAGGAAGAATTTGATGGTAGATAAAGGTCATAAAACTCTGACCTTCTCTGACACTAGGTTTAGTCACTTGAATCTACAACTCTCCCTCACCTTCAGTTGCCTGGATGCTGACACACAATTTTTCAATTCCTTCACTTGGCAACTTTTTCCTGAAAATCTAAGGACAATGCTCTAAGGACAATGTAAAAATGATTGGCAACATTATCTATCTTTTGTTCTGGAAATAGTTTCTTTAGAAGTTGTGATACCCCTGAACAGCGCTTGTGTCCAAATGGGCAGGAAGCATTAGCATGAAGCTGGGGCTGCACAGGGCACAGACAGCCCAGGCAGGAACAGTAGGATAAGGAGTAGATTTTCGATGCCACTTGTGATGATGGAATAAGAACACAAACAAGCAGGGATTAGTAGAGTCAGATTTTGACACAAGTTTATGAATCAATTTTTTTTTTTTCTTCAGTCTCTTTGATCAACAGATTGTTGTAAACACCTTATTGTTGCACAATCTTCTTATTCTCAGTTGCACAAGTGTATTTACAAAGCAGTTTCACTGATTTTTAATTTGTGCAACATTAGTGTGCAGCTCTGTGGTGTTAGAATATGTTTCCCTCTACCTTGCTAACATATGTAAATTATTTGTGAGTCTATGGTTGTAATGTCTATCAAAAGAGGTTTGTGGACATCCAAAGGTTTTTCCTTTTCTTGGAACAATGCTCTTATTTTTTTTATTTCTAGTATCTCTGTGGCCCAGAAATTGTACTCAAAAATCATCAGTTTTTGTACATTTTGGTTGGTAGGTGGATTTTCCATTGGTGAGGTAGATGTAAATGTCCTGGAAAGAGACCATGGACTTAGGAAGAGCTAATAGTGGCCACTAAATTTCATAAATTTGTATTTCAGGAATTAAAATAGAACAAGATTTCTCTAAGTATGTCAATTCAGTAAGCCACATATTGAATTCAATCTTTTAAGTAGATTTTTGATAGTCTGCACTTCTTTTACAAAAATCAGAAACATTTTATTGCTTTTCAGGCAGTACTGAAATTACAGTCACAGTGAGACACAAATTGATTTTCTTTTTTTGTTATATAGTGCTGCTTTAATCTGTTCTTCAGAGACATGGCCAGAGAGTGGTACAAATTTTCAAATAACATTAAAGAAAAATATTTAATTAAAGACATACCATAAACATTAATGTAAATAAACATTTGTTAAACAGAGATTTTTTACTGGCTGTCTAAAGGATGAAACAGAATCACCACAAGAATACACTTCAGGGGTGAGAATGACCTTTTTTCAACATAACTGCTTGAAAAATTTCAGTATGAAGTAATCTTATTGCTGGTGTGTTATTTTTATGAAAATATTCTAAGCTGAAATATTTCTAAGTGTATGTTAATCCCAAACTTTGCTTTTTATTTTATATTGAATAAACAATAAATGATAAATTTAGATGTTCCTCTTATATCTGCTTGACAAAAGTATTTTAATTCAAATGTGTTTTAAAAATGTATTTAAGTTTTTTATAACCTAACATGAATTTATCTTTCTTAGCCTTTTAGTTCATGATCTTGCACTGTGTTCTGTGAAACTTTTTACATAGCTGAAATAAATCTCTGCTGAGGTATTTACAGTATAAGTCCATAAGAAGCAATTTACTCTAGATGCACAGTGATCTGTCCACATCTGTATATGTTAATGCTCTGTGTATAAAGGGAAGAATAGACTTTTTATCACAGAGCAATGGCCATTCTCCTTAGTATTTTGTAATAAGAGGAGCTTATATAAAACCAATTGTGTCTTATTGACAAAGTTCTTTGAATTTCCTGGAATTGTTGTTAAATTTACTATGGTCTAAAGGGAAAATTTTGAGTAGCATTAAGTCATTTTACCATTAAATCAGTCAGCCCAGTTGAGCATTACTTTTTAGACAGTCTATTATGCTCTGTTTTGTATAAGAATTTGTGTGTAAATTTTTAATATCTTCCTAGATGTTGGTGGCAGAAAATGTGTAATAGAGGCATAAAACAAAACTTCCTTCTGTTCTTCGAAGGGGGTATTCTTGCTGATGCAGTCTGGAAATGTTGTTTAGGCAGATACTGAAAAGCACATTTTCCTTTTCTTGACGCTAATATGATCTTGCAAGAAAAATATTCCAGTTTACAACTTCCGGATGTACGATTTTTAATGTACTCTAAAATCACACTGAGCAACTATTTGAATGGGCTGGGCAAAGCTGGAGGACTTGAAAGAACCAGTTGTTAACCAGTAGAAGCAAGAGGGTTTTTCCAGCACCCAGGTACTAAACGTGGTTCTTAAGAAACATAAGCTTCTGTTGAATGAGGAAAGGAAAGTACAGAAGCTCTTTGAGAAGGAAAAATTTTGAGAGAGAAGTTTTTAAGGTGC
This sequence comes from Cisticola juncidis, assembly GCA_013400215.1. Classification (NCBI taxonomy): domain Eukaryota; kingdom Metazoa; phylum Chordata; class Aves; order Passeriformes; family Cisticolidae; genus Cisticola; species Cisticola juncidis. The sequence continues at coordinate 19,413 of VXBR01012082.1, read as the reverse complement.
AGAAAAAAAATCAGCAACGACCTTGAATTTATTAAACTTTTGTCACTACACAGCATGGTTGTACGTCCCCGTCTCACACTCACAATAAATACCTGCTTTTACTTGGCAGAAGATATTTTGCACAGCTGTTGTAAGCCACATATGGAGGCCCTATTACATCAGTCACTGTAGGTGTAAGAAGTCACCTTAGGTGTAAGGAGACAACTGGAGAGCTGAAGGGCTCTCAGAAGGTTACCTAATACTTGGTCTGGATCCTAAGTCTGTCTCAGTACCATATCAATGATGCTATTTGTGCAAGAGGCATTTCTGGAGATTACAGAGGTCTTAAAGAATGGCATAGATCATCTTCAGTGTTTCACTGTAAGTTTTCTGTTGATGTAAATTCCACAGACCTTTGGAAACAGTGAAACAGGTTCATATGAAGCACTTGGAGATTGGTCTGATCTAATATGTACAGAATCAAATTTGATTGTCAAGGACTTGTGCTTATGCCAGATGGATTATAGAAGGTATGACAGAGTTTCAGGACAGAAAAAAAACATTTGCCATACCATCTGGATTTGATTTAGAAATCATGCTTAGCATTTCAATGTCTCTGATCTCATTGAACTTTACATATGATACACTTTGGTGAAATACTATTTACTAATCCTGTCAAAGTGACATCAGCAGGAGATGGATTATTCATATAAGTGAATTTTCTTGTGAATTTGCATGCAGCTCATGAGAAGATCAGGATTCTATCACACCAATGTAAAGCACTGAGCCTTTTGGAACAAGGGAATCCATCTTGTCATTTGTTTCTTCAAAATGACATTAAAATACATGTAGATGAACACTTCCTTTTGAGGCTAGACACATGTTAACAGAGGGCTGCAATAAATGATTCTGTGTTTCCACAAAATTTCTCTCAATGGTGGTAGTGTAAGAATAAAATTAGTTTTGAAAACCCATTTCTCTCTCTCTCTAAAGAGATTTGGTCTTTTCTCAAAAATTGATTTATTTGTTAAGATTAGGATATTAGATCCATCTCCAAAACACAACTATTTCCTTCAGGCTATAACTGCAGTTTATAGACTCCAGAAGACTAATTCTGCTGTGAATGACAGAGGCATTTTAAGTAAAATTATGGGTTTGATTTGGATTTTTAAATTGTTTTTCTCTCCATATTAGATGTAATTATAATATGCTTCAGACTTGAGTCAGTTACTGGCTTTAGAGTTGTATAATTTACAATGATATATTTAAAAACAAGTGCAAAACCCACTGCATGCAGTATTGTACAACTCTTGCTCCTATTTTTATCTGAAGAAATCTACCCAGAAGAAATGAGCTGTGGCTGAAGGGAAGGTAACTACTGGAACACCTCTGAGCCACGCTTGAGATAACAAAAAGATGGGGTAATGACTCCCAGTTCAGCAAAAGTTGGGCTTTCACAGCACTCCCCAGGAGCTGAAAACAGGAAGGGCTGCATTTTGAAGACTCTATTTGGCTCTTTGAGACTCCAAGACTCCTGCTGAGTTTTGAGCTGTATTACTGCCTTCCCGAGCTCTTACAGCTCCTGCTGAATTGAGAACAAACTGGGAATTTTTGTGTGGGAGCCATTCTCTCTAAAGAGGAAAGATACTGAAACTGCCATCTTCCTGCAGGGAGGGATTCTGAGTAGAGAAGAAGTTAAGACATAAATTCCAATATTTTAAAAGTATGTGGGAAATAGCAGATGTGGGAGGCAGGAATACTGTGTCTTCTCAGATATCTCTATTTGCAACACAGGCTGAAAACACATTTAATAGAAATCTTGTGGAGAACTGAATGTAGTCTTGACATTAATACCCAAACTGGACATTCTGAGCATTCTGAGTGGTTTTATAGTGTCCCTATCAGTTACCAGCAATGGTAATATAGAGACTAAGTCACCCTAATACAGCCTCATCACAGTCTTTCAGTTCTGCAGTAAACCTGTGCCTGGAACAAGTAGATATATAGACTTTTTTTAAATAAACAAACAAACAACCCCTCCACAAATAAGAGAAAGAAGGCCTCTTCAATCTAGCTTAAAAAAATTCAGGAAGTTTTTTTAATTAATCAGACTGTGTTACACTTTATATGAATGAAAGTGTCTAAATATGTGTTTTATACCTATCTAGATAAAAATAGTTTAAGGTTGAACCACTTGAACATAGATGAAATCAGACTCAATTTAACAAGCTGCATGACTCAATTGTTGTCCCTGCCAATGGTTTTCTCCAATTTGTCACAACCGAATGAGATAAGAGAGGAGACAGGCATGCCAGTGGAGAAGATCTGGCTGGTCACTAGTGTGTATTTCTCAAATTAAAGCACAGCTTTCCAGTACCCCAGCTCGTTTAACTCAGAATAGAATATCTATCCTGGCAGCTGCTAATGTGATTTCCTCTGAGACCAAATAATCCTTACTCATCGGACATACTCTTGCTTTCGGGCATTCTGCCTTTTGCTCAGAATCTCCTCTTATTGCTCTGCCAGCAGCGTGGTGGAATTTAAATTGGCAAAGGTGACTGTAGAAAAGATGGTTACGCTTCCCAGCAATAGCACACCCTCAATGCCTCTTCTTCAGTTGGTGAGTGCAGATCAACATATTTTTGGCATAGGACTATAAAATTTCCTGAAGAAAAGGACAGCATTCTTGTCTTTCTGCAGCACATTTAAAAATGCTAGACTGGGACCATTATTTTATTTCTTGTTTTTGGTTAATTAGAAAGAAAGTAAATATTTTTTACACACATCCTCTGAGAGTTTAAGGGCCTCAGACAGTCAAAGGGCCAAAATCAGACTATAGTAACATCAGTGGGACAACTAAATGGCCGTGTGACATAAATGAGTAAGAATAGGGCTGCCAGAATCTGTAGAAATAGTGTGAGTTACTGCTGTGGACTCCAGCAGAGTTGTGTGCAGTTTGGTACCATATCTGCAGCTTTAGAGAACTACTCATAATCCAGAAAAGGATTCAGAAGAAACTGGCATCAAAGAAATTATTACTTACTTAGTCTCTGTGTAAAGCTGCATTTTTTTTTTCCTCAAGAGGAAAAAAACTTATTTCTGGACAGATCTCTCATATTCACATTCTGCTTATCATTTGTTAATTCTTAAGCACTGCTTTTGTAAAAGGTACTACCTGAAGTACGCCAGAAATTTTAACTGCAAATATGGAAGTTTAGGGTATGCATTTTTTCCAGAGGTTGTTTGGATCCAAGAACAGATTTGGATCCAAGAACTCAATAGCAAACATCTTAGGTCTTATGCTTTACAATTTAGGAGCACAGATTCTATGATGAGAAAGAGATGAGGTTTCTTGCTTATAACTGTTCTAGTCATTGCTGAAGAGAAATGGAAATCTAAAAGAACTTAGTAAAGCAAAAGAGTGCTAACATGCCAACATGCCATCAAGGTGAGAAATTTCTAAGATAGAGAGGTGGTATCAGCTAAACATTTTGCCTTCAATATTCACTTTCTTGACTTTTCCGTCATTTGCTGGCTTATATGAGCTTTGAAAAACTCCTACTGGTGACTTTATCCTTCTTCTGAAGTTTTAGTTGAACAGGTTTTGGTTGCATTATGCCTGGAAAGACTCTGAAACTGAAGGTGTTTACCAGCCACATTTCTTTGTTTCCAAATACTTCTTGCATTAGATGAACACTTAAATTGACATGACTTAAAATATGAACGCACATCTTCTCACATTTACTTTCCTACAGAGCTGAAACATATATATTTACGTAAGTATAAAGAGAAAGAAAAAGTGAACCTTAGTAATATACTAGGTTTTATTTTTACACTGTCATTGGAAAATTGGAAAGGAATAAAGAGAGTCCCAGGAGTAGGGCAAGGATTTAAAGAGTATTTCAGGCTTAGTGCAAGAGGGTCAAACACCTTCTGGTTGATAGACATTAACAGCTATTACTCTCTGATCATAATAATGCAATTTATATGCAATGTAATTTGTAATATTATTCAATTTCTGACTGGCCAAGCTGCTTAAAAGAAAAAAAAAATGGTGTCATTTACATTATGAGACAGATTTTTATTCTCAGAAAAATCATCCAACAGCCACTGAAAATGTCTCATTTTTCTCACACAGATGGCCTTTGGAAATCAAGTTTAAAGGAGGTTATCCTAGAGAGTTTTATACAATTTGGTTTTCTTGCTCTAGTCCTCTGTGGACAGAAAATAGCTTTTTTTGTACCAGTCTATTTAATTTGTGCTAAATAACACTGTTTTTAAATGTTTAAGAATGTGATAGGAAATCCATTCACATACAGAAATTTTAAAAGCCTCTTTATATTTCCTGAGGGAACCTTCACTGTTCAGTTCAGCCTCTAGCTTCTTAATCACTGCATTTCCTGTCCAGAGATTTCTTCTTTCACGTACCTCTAAGATTCAGTATTTAAAAATATCTTGTCTTATTAGCCTTGGAAAAAAAATATCTTTTTTACATGGTAAAATATGTAGTGCTTAGTACTTAAAAAAGTAATTTCTATTTGATTTTTTGAGAAAGTTGTTATACTTGATGTATTCAAAAAAAAAAAAAAGGAAGTGAAAATAAAGTAATAAAAGATGCTACCATGTGAGTGTATATTTATTCTATTAAGAATTGATAGACTTTATACTAATACTTACCTGTTTACAAATATTTGATTGGTAGGGGGGAAGAGAAAGAAGAATTTATTGTTGAATTGCTTGAAAAAAATACACTATTAATTTTCTATTGATTAAACTCTCTTCCTCTGGCATAAGTAATAGCTTAATGAATCTTTAATTTTCTTGAAATGTTTTTACCATATTGACAGGCAAAAGACAACTGAAACCTAATAACTATTCTGGTTTTTGATTTGGGTTTTTTTTAATAAATATAGTTTTACAGATGGTAGAAATGAAACCGGCAACATTCAAGACCTCATAGCTTACAAAAAGAAATCTCTGAATTGGAGAGATAAGGGTAAGAATGGTGGGCTATTCAGAGGACAAGGAATAGGTGCAGGGTGGTGCACCTGGGTTGGGGCAAACTGGGAGAAGGACTCATTGAGAGCAGCCCTGCAGAGGAGGACTTGGGTGTTCTGGGGGATGAAAGGTTGGACATGACCCAGCAAAACGCTTTGGAACCCAGAAAGCAACCACATAAAAGGAAGTGTGACCAGCAGGCAAAGGGAGGTGATTCTGCCCCTCCACTCTGCCCTCATGTGACCCTGCTTGGACTGCTGTGTTTCAGCTCTGGGGATCCCAGCACAAAAAAGACCGATTAAATCAGGTCCAGTGGAGGAACAGAGAGGTAATCAGAGAGCTGGAGCACATCTCATAAAATGACACTTTGTGGCAGCTGGGCTTGATCAGCCTGGAGCAAAGAAGGATCCAGGGAGACCCTGGAGCACCTTCCAGTTCCTAAAAGGGGGCTTGTGAGAAGGCTGAAGAGCAACTTTATATGAGGGCATGTGGTGATAAAACAAGAGAGGAACAGCTTCAAACTGACAAAGGGCAGATTTAGATCAGATATTGGAAAGAAATTCTTTACTGTGAGGGTGGTGAGACACTGGGACAGGTTACCCAGAGAAACTGTGAGTGTCCCATCCCTGGAAGTGTTCAAGGCCAGGTTGGATGGAACCCTAAGCAACCTGGTCCAGTGAGTGGTATCCCTGCACAGGACAGGGGGGTTGAAATGACATGATTTTTAAGGTCCCTTTAACCAAAACTGTTCTATGATCTATGATTGGTGCTATCAAAATTTCAGGCAAGAATTAAAAAACCAAGGTTTTAAGAAGTTCCCTAGAGTACACAGTATAGAGGGCACCCATTTCTGGCTTTACCATATTTTTATTATACTTAGGACTATATTCAAGATGGGTTTTGTCACATAGAGAAATTTTCAATTGCTCCCCATGAAAATGTTGATTTTGAGCAGTGACATAGTCTGATTGACCCTCAGGTAAAATGCAGGCCAGCACTGACTAATGGGCAGGTGTTAGCTAGCCAGAAATTGCCCTATCTTCCCACCCAACCCTTGAATTCTCCAGCCTGCAGTTCAATACTTTTACTCTGTCTTTAGTTCTCAGTCACATAAAGACTGTGCCAGTGTGGAACTTCACATTGCATTTATGGAGAGTTTAGGTAAAATTTCTGTTAAAAATTCAGTGCTGTCTTAATGCCTCAATGCTAAGTTTGCAGATCCCTGAGAAAATTCGTGGAACAAAAAAGTTAGGTCTTCTGAAAAATTTATATCTGGAATAAATCCTTTCAGGATTTGTTTTAAAAATCTTAGAGAAATGAATATTACTCCAAAACATTGTATTTTGGATTAGTAGGTAATATGTATTTTTTTATTCCACAAATGGAATCATGTTTAAGCTGTAATACCAATAACATTTGGTGACTACAATAGGGTCTGGATATAGTCAAACATGGTTTGTAGGTAAGGATAAGATTTTTTTTTAATACTGAAGGAGATATGCTTAAAAGCTTTTCTATTTTTTCTGAATGCAACTGTTGATTTGGTTGCCTAAGTAGATGTAACATCCACTTACATTTTTTTTTCTCTGATGCTGAGACAAGCTTATAAAAAAAAAGCTTTTCAAGCTCATTGAAATGAGCAAAATAACCAGAAAGATAAATGGGTCTCACTTAACATTTCTTGTTCCAGAAGCTCAGGCTGATGCCTTTCATTCCTGCTTTAACTGTCAAGACTGGCACAGTGGGGCTCACAGCACTCTCTGGATATGTGGGTGGCCTCAGAGCTACAGGAAGCCAAAATTTTTATAAGCAATGAATTCAGCAGTGGAAAGCAGCTGAGAAAAGCACTAGTACTGAGATGGTTACATATATTTTTCCTGCACTTAAATGACATATTGATTCCTTTAGGGATTTTAGGATATTTCTAATATGGCCACAAAGGATGACAGCCAAGAATACTGTCTGAACAAGTAAAATAAAATATCATCCAAGAGATGCATATGATTAACACATAAGTGCACTTTATATCTGTACCATTTTCATTTTTGCTTTGGATAGTTGTAAGGGCTTCTGTTTTATTCACAAGAATATCACAGAATCACAGGATAATTCAGAGTGAAAATGACCTCAGGAGGTCTCTAGTCCAGCTTTCTACTTAAAACAGGATTAACTATGAAATCGGGGTAGGTTACTCAGAACAAAATCCAGTCATGTTTTGAAAACCTCTGGGGATGGAAACTACACAACCTTTCTGAGTAACTTGCTCCGCTGCCAGGCTGTCATTAAGGACAAAATGTTTCCCCTAATGTCCTGTCAGAAGCTCTCCTATGACAACTCGTGCTTGCTGCCGAGGACCAAAGGGCATGACTCCATCTTCCTAGTAATCTCATAGATGCTGCAGGACTGCTGTTTGCTCCTACCCAGAACTGTCTCTTCTTCAGGCTGAATGTGTCAAAGCCTCCAGGTTCTTCTCACAGGGCAAGTACTGCAACATCTGACCATACCAGTGGTTCTGTACTGAATTTTATCTTTCCTAGTAACATTTTTTCTGTACTATGGACTTAAATTGCATGTGCTATTACAGATATAGTCTCAAACCAGTGCCCATGCTTCTGTTATCACAGCCCAGAACGCTGTGGCCATCCCTGCTGCCAGGGCTCCAGCTGGCTCTGCTCAGTGTCTGCCCTGCAGGACCCCAGGCCCTCCTCAGCAGAGCTGTTCCCCAGGCAGACAGGCCCAGTCAGTCCTGCTGCCAGCAGCTCTTCCTTCCCAGGTGCAGCACTGGGCATTTTTCACTGCTGAATTTCCATTTCCATTGTCCCATTCCTCCAGGGCTGTCTGGTGGCAGCCCTGTCCTCAAGAACACTTTCTGTGTTCCCCAGACTGTGTCCTCTGCCAGTCTGATCAGAGTGTGCTCTGGTGCCACTGCCCGCTCCATTGCCAGGTCACTGATGCCTTTACATGGCACAAATCCCAGGATGGACCTCAGAGCAATCCCACTGGTTAGACTCCTCTGAGTGTGACCCATGTGCTACTCTGGAATACAAAATAAACTTTGTATTTTATTTTTATAAAAAGTGAAACCAAGTTCAAGACAAAGGCTTTTTAAAGACCACAGCCAGACCTGCCTCTTCAGGTTTTATAAAACTGAGAAAGATCTTTCTGCTTTCTCCATTTCTGTCTGCTCAGTAAGCTGTTTGTAAAAACTTGTGAAGTAAAAAAACCACTCAACCCAACCAATCAACCAACCAACCAACCAAAAAATCTCAAAGAAATCTAGAAATACATTTTAAGTTTAAAAAAACCCCACAAGACCCCCCTCCCTCCCCCAAACAAAACCAAAACTAGTCATGGTTGAGCCTTAACTATTAAAAAAAAATAAAAGTAGTCTGCAAGAGAGTACTGTTGTCCTTAACTTTATGTGACAGCTACTCAAGTTTTGTGATGAAAGGAGTATCTATTGCACAGGATGAGAGTTTGTGTTACTGATGGGTAAGGCTTTATAAATTACTGTCTTTCACATGACTTTAGAGTGACTGAAACTCATTTTATAAGTGTAGTACCTTGCCAAAGCCCCCAACTCAGTGATTTATCTGTGTTGATAGTTAAATAGTTTTCTGCCTGTTGAGCAATTTTAACCTCACATTACATTTTTAGAAGTCTCATATTCCTCTGGCAAGGCTGGGCACTTCTTTGTCAAAATATCTTTCCACTGTAATTTCAAGTTTCTCTCCATGTAATTTACTCCCTTCCCACTCAGTTTAATGAATGGAAGTATTTAAAAAACACAGCACAGATTCCCTTTATTCTGTTTCCTATACTAGGGAAACTTGTTTTCAAATGATCATGAAGAATTGTAACTCAATGCCTTGGAAAAAACTAACCAACAGCTTTCAAAGGTACCAATTATTTTATCCATTTGAATAATATATATCCAACTATAAGTAAGACAGAATAATATAGAGTAGAAGAGATGAGTGATCAAGGCTTAGAGTAATCGAGGGCAGGCAGAGTAGAAAAAGCTTTTGATAAGGGAAAAATATAGGAAATGTAATGTCAAAGTGAAAAACAATTTGGCATCAGGATAAAACCCTTGCTAGAAAATGGCTCACCTCTATCAGTCTGCCCACACTGAGAAAATGGAAATGAAGGGGCAATACATGGTAAATGCTTTTGCAAAAGGGAGCAGGCCCTTTGCAATGATGCTTGATTATACAAGTGAGTATTTAAAAACTGCTATAAAACATCAAAGAGAATCAGTTTTAGTTTGAGGATGCAAAAAAAAAAAAAAATGCCTAAGTTGTGAGATTCAGGATCTATGAGAGAATGTAACTTAACTAAACAGATGAATTTCCAGAAAGGCACTGAGGTATCATTTGTCATTTAAATGTCAGTTTTGTACTCTGCCTCAAGTGCAGAGAAGAAAATATTTATTTGCTTTTACTTTTCAAGATTGGTGTTTCAAATATACATAATTCCATGCCTTGATAAACATAATTTCTAGACATGAATCATCCCAAGATCTTTATCTATTGAGAGTCTTCCTGAATTTCTAATGTGATTTAAATTCCTGTTAATTTTTTTGGTGCAAAAAGTAGGAAATATGTGCTGTTAGGGTGCAGGCAGGTGCCTAAGCCACTAGTTAGTCTCTAGTCTAAGGTTAAACTAATAGAACAGTGATGTCTTAAGTTTTATTTTTTTTATATTATCCAGATTCTATACTGCATTAGAACATAACTGTATTTCATATAAAGCGTTAGCAAGTTCTCCTCACAGTTTTGTTAGACAAAACAATCTTTATATAGCCTGAGAACCAAGGACACTGTTGCAGCTTCAGGCCCAAAAAGTGTAAACAACAGCAAATTGAGGACAGCAATTTGGGAGGATGGGATTTCATAACCTGTAACTGGACAATTACCCCAAATATATAAATGGACCAAAACTTATAAAAGTGTGAAACCTCGTGACTCGTGGTCCATCTTGGGTGTAGTCTTAGCCAGGCTTTTGTACTGCCCAAGATGTAGCTTTTGAAGACCTTTTAATAGATACCTACTTTATTTCTTTGAACTCTGTCTAGCCTCAGTCCTAGGCAGCCTCTCAAGGCACCAGCAGGACACAAGGTACAATGAGGAAGGGCATGAGAAATTACCAGACATGATAGATAACCATGCAAGAATCTGACAGAAATTACCAATAGTGCTGTGAGTGATTCCTGAATTTCAAAAATGGTTACAGGGAAGTTCTATGACAAGCAGTTGTACTTCCCAAGAAGTTGAAGAGGAGTACTGAGGACCTGCAGGGTAATAGACACCTGTGGGTGCCAAAAATGTAGTGCTTTATATATATATAAACAACAACAACAAAAAAAATTAAAGTATAGAAACTATCAAATTTTGGTAGAGATGTAGCAATATTAGGAACAATGGGAAAAATACTTAGAGGGCATTTTGTTTGTTTGTGAGGGATCTGCTGTTGGGAAAGGGAGGTAGAAGTGGGCTGGAAAGGAGGATGAAAAAAAGGACAAATGGCATGATAATGTGATGGGATGTGTTGCTTCCCTGCCCAACAAGGAAACTGCTGGCATGGCAAGAACAAGCACTGTGGTAGTGCTTGTCCCAGACCCTGTGACACTGGCATCTGTTGTGGTCTGAGATAAAACTGACAGTGTAGGAATTAGATGAGTCCAGGTACCAAAGTACATTTAGTCATGGGTGTCTTTAATGTTGATGAGGGACTCAACATCCAGGTCCCACAGTGAGGAGGTGCCCACTTCAGGAGGGAAAAGAGCCCATCCTGACATGTGACAGGGCATCAGGGCAGCCCAGGGAGGTGCTGGTAGAGTCAGCACAGGTTTCTCAGCCCCTGGAATCCTCTACCATGGACCCTTGGACATTGACATTCACTCCCTTTGGGCTCTTTGCTGAATCTCCACAGTAACCCCAGACCCCACCACCTATGGAATTGGGCAGAGAATACCCATTACTCAGGTTCTGACTGGTTGAAATTCCCTTGGCACCTGGTGGCTGCAATAGGGCATTCCCAGACTATTCTGCAGAGGGTTCTCTGTGCTGTGGCAGCTGCCAATGTGTGAGGCTTTGGAGTGAAACACTGTGAAAGCCATCCTAGCCCTGGCACAACTGGCACAGCATCTCCCCATCTGCCTTCAAATGCACCCTGCCCCTGCAGCTGACCTGGAAGCTGTTGCCATGCATGATTTTAAAACATGTTTTTAAAGTGGGGACATTGTTGTAGAATTACAGGCATTCCCTATTTTTCCAAGACTAGCTAATCAGCCATTTAGCTAGTAGAAACCTTGAATTTAGGAATATATGTCCAATAAATTGCAAGGCTAGTTCATTAATTTTTCAAATATATTTTGAAGACCAGTAAATGCACACTCCAGTGGGTGTCTGTGGAACTCCTGGAGAGCACTATCTTTGGCTTCTCCCTCTACCTGCCACCCTCTGAAGGATAGGAATGTTCACAAAAGATTAGTTATTCCTGGGCAGACCATTTTTTTAAAGTGTCCATGAGATATCCCAAGACACTATGTCTGACTTGAGAGAGAACTACCTTGTTTTCCCAGCTCACTGGGCTTTGGGTGCCCCAGACAATGGTGTGTGATGCCAGCAGTGTAAGGCTTGAAGGACTGGCTCTGCTACACCACCTTTGCCTTCCTGTGACACAGGTCAGCTCAGCTCAGTGATGCCAATGCAGAGAGAGAGATACCTGCTGCCTTCCCCCTGGTAAATGTGTTTCTGAACACCATATATTGGGATTCTCTAGGAGGATTTTGGAGTGCCTACATGACAGGGTGACATCCTGATTAGTCTGTTGTAATTATATTTTGGGCAGGGTTTTCTTGGCACTGCCTGCTTAACTTGAATTCACACTTTCTGCTTCCTCCCCTGATTGTGGAGTAGAGAGATTTAAACTTGTTAAAATTTTCTCAACACGTTCTACTAATAATGAAAGGAATATCACCCTCTTCATTCTAATCTTTTGCTATCTATTTTGATAACTGTCCAATTTTTTTTTTCTTGCAGTGTTTGGGATATCATTTAAATCCCTCTCTCCTGCAATTATACAAAGAGGTAATACCCTTGCCTCTCCTTTAAAAATATTAAGATATAGCTGATTTCCCCTTCTCTTGTGACTGTAAGAGGAAGATTGTAGCGTTTAAGATATGCTGAATCGTTGTATGACAAAAAGGAGAATTTTTTATAAAATGCTCTAAAAGCTTGATATTTCAAGGAATGGATCCTGATTTCCATATGCTCAGTGTTGCCACTCTAAACATCTGATAAAATATGCAGGCTAAAAATATTTAAAAAAAATAGAAATAATTATGACCTGGTTATTCCTGTGACAAATAATATTTGATTGGTATTTCTGTTCAGGTCATTAGGTGGAGAAGCAGGTGCAAGTCATCAAAAAGCTCAGGTCATATCTGTAGGTTAGTCTTACACATTTTCCTGTGTGTGTGTGCATGTGTGTGTCCTCAAAGCAGAAAGTGTGCTAGCAGCCATCAGTGAATGTAAATGTTCCCCAGCCAAACTGTCAGAATCAGGATGTCACCGTTTCAGGTATGTGATCTGTTCCTTCACAAGAGGTATGAGAGCTCGTGTAATTGACAGCAAGTGTGGCATTTTGACAAGATGTGAGACATGCCTACCTTCTGTATCTGAACCATAGATGTGTGCCTTGTAAATAATGTGGGTGATAAACAACAAATAGCTTAAACTCTTGTTTCCAGTCAGAGATAGCTCAGATCCATCTAGCAGTGTTGAAAAGCAAAAGAAAGCAACACAACAAAACCCAAACAGATGAGATGTTGTAGTTTTGATGCTGTTCTCATAAAAAATATAGCAAGAAGGGTAGAAACAGATACAACAGCAAACCCTACAGAATGAAGGAAGGACACTCATTTCCTTACTGTCTATTTTAAAAATTACACAGTAATGTAAAGAGTGACTCTTTATTATTATTATTATTATTATTAAAAATAGTCAGTTTTTACAGAAGTTTATAATGCTGTTATAATACAGTTTTTAATACAGTTCATAATGTTGGCTTTCTTGTCTAATTCTTCCAAGTGCATAATGACATCACAGAAGGTATTCAGAGTTACAGAGATATTGCAGAATTTTAATAAAATGTTTAGCTGTGCATCAGTTTGCTAAATAAGGTGTCAAAATTAAAACCCTTAATGAACTGACCTAATTATGAGGAAATCATAGAATGGTTTAAATTGGAAAGGACATGAAAAATTACTTAGTTCAAATCCTCTGTTATAGGCAAGGAAACTCCCACTAGACCAGGTTGCTCAAGCCCCATCCAGCCTGGCCTGGAACACTTCCAGGGATGGGTTATTCACAGCTTCTCATGACAACCTGTTCTAGTGCCTCACCACTCTCACAGTAAAGAATCTTCATAATATTTAGTCTTAACCTACTTTTTTTTTTTCAGTTTAATGCCATTTCCCTTTGTCTTATCATTGCATGTCCTTGTAAAAAGTCTCTCTCAGGCTTTCTTGTCGGCTCCTTTTTGGTAGTGGAAAGTGCTTAAGGTCTAAATGACCTAATACACCATACGTTCTGATAAAGAACACATTTGGTAGACAATATAGCTAATTGCAGACTAATTCCTAGCTGCCATCATTCTTACTGAAAGTACATATGCCAAAGGCTTTTTTTGTGTGTGCAAGCACTGATAAAACAACACATAACCCTGTTATTGCAGTCTGAACTAAATAGGCTTTTCCCCAAATTTGCCAATTTTGCTTTCGTATTATTTACCATTTTCATTTCAGTTACACATAACATTTACATGAAGAGCTATCTGCCTAGTACAGCAAATTAATTTTAAAAGGACTGTAAAAATGTGGTTTGAACAGAGGAATGGTTATCTTAGAGTCTTACACTAATTATCAGAAGGCAGAAGCTCTTTTTTTTGAACTCATACTGCTATTTGTTTTCATTAAATCTACCAGGCCCTGGAGTAAAGAGCCTCAGAGCATGACTCCTTCCCTGCTTCTGCCATTGTGTTGAACAAGGTGTGCTGGTTTTAGCTGGGATAGTGTTAATTTTTATCATGAACCATGACCACAGGTTTATCATCAAGCTCATGGTACACAACACCTTGCATCATCCCTGGAATGGCATCTACTTCTGCAGCTAAAAGGAGATCAGCTTTCTTTGGCTTACTTGCACAAAGAATGCTGTGTCATTTGCTTTTCCATTCAATGCGCCATTGGAAAATGCTTTTGCTTTTGCTAATGGTTATTTAGCTGTTAGTTAAAACAATTTCTTTTATCAAAAGGCGCTGAAATCTGATTATTCAATACTATTAATACTTTGTTTTTCTCATTTGCTCCTCCATATAAATAGATTGTTAAAATAGCTTAATATATCTGTGTAACATCATGTATTCCTTTGACACCTATTACACAATGGAACTTGATTAAAATGCTTCCCAGTAGCCCTTGCCTCCACAAATACTAAATTATAGTTTTTCACTTAAAATGTCCACTGAGAATCTGAATTTCTTCCATATCTTTAACAATCTCCAAGTTTCTTCAGTTACTTATAGGGACATATACAGTCTTTGACAAGGAGAATTTTATTCATTTCATGGCTAAAGTAGCACAGTGTCTGGTTGGGCTACTAACTTTTTCCAGGGTTCCTTATATGGCCTGCATTCTTCCAAGTCAGTGATCTTCTGGCCATAAGCAATAACACTGGGGAGGAAGCAGTCCTTGGACAACAACATATTTTGAACAGACTTTATACCTGCTCCATGACACTGTTGTCCATTTTATGGTTTTAGTGTTCTGCAACCTGAGTAAACTCAGATTTTCACAGGTATCTGCAGGCCAAGGTCAGAGTCATTGCTCTTCCAGGGTAAGGAAGATCGGCTTTTGTATCAGTTTGAAAATAGGCAACTTTTTCATTTCTGGAAAGATAGTCCTGCAGTACAGACCTTTTGCAATCACTCACCCCACTATGGGGATGTGTAGATTGGGTAAAGGAGTCTTCATTTGTTCAGGAATTTGGCTTGTGGAAATTATCCCTTCTCAAACTTTAATTAGTCAATGACTTAATAGCTTATTCATTCAACTTGGCTTATTTGGTTTCCCCTCTGTTCCTCGTTCAGAACTTTGTTTTCCAACTGAGGCTTTGGGAGAAACCTTAGGTTTCTTATCAGAAATATACTACTCTATACTACTGTTGAATTATTTCATGGTCTCCTTTTCAAACACATCAGGAGCTGAGTATCTGTGATACAAAGATCTAGCCAGCAGGGCACATGATTTTGGGATTTGTGGCAGCAGTGAGAAAAAGAGTCTGGAACAGCAGATGTGCTGTGATTCTGTTCTCACTCTGTATCTCCTACTTTTATTTATTTTGTAGCATGTATCTTTTTCAATACCTGGAATGTCCCCATCGGGATCTACAAAATAAGTGAGAGAACTTTTCAACTTTTTTATTATTCTACCTAAATGAAAGTTTTGTCATATTCCACATGGAAAATAAGAGAACATAATTTGAGATAAGAGATAGATACCTTGTCAATCCTCCTGCATTGTGGCAGAATGGACTTGAATCATTTTCGAATACAGCTGTCAGATATCTTTACTAGACTGCACCTTTGTGTCTAGTGAAAGTTATAAAACAAGTTTAGAAACTTGTTTTGCTGCTTGAAGCACTAATAAAGAGATTTCCACCCTCCCGATTCCCCACTCCTGTGAAAATATGTAACCTAAATGTAGCTGACTAAAGCTTTGTATCACCATTTCTGCCATTGGCAGCTCAGTAGCAGAAGTACCTAAACCTTGTCATGGAAATCCTTTTCTGTCTTTGTGAGTTATTATTTCCCATCTTTTGTCTGTCATGTTCCATTCTCAATTAAATCTTCTCATGTCCCCTCACTTGTCTTACTTTCTAGATCATTTTACAGCATCTCAATTACAGTTCAGCTGCACATAGAGCTCAGGTTTATAACCCCAAGGGAGAGAATATGAAATATGTTTATGCTTCTATAGAAAAGGGTAAAAATAATCAAGTATTTTAAAATATGAAAGTAAATGTACTGTTTTCCCCCAACAGCATTTTTTTCTTAGGAATAGAATCTGATTCTACTTGGCTAATTAAAAATCAGAGTGTTACTTGAACTTTGTAAAACTAACTAGGACCACGTGGCAGATACAACTTTGTTTACCATCTCTGTGCAACAATTATCAGGCATCAGCTATGAACTCTAATTGTAGCTACATTCATTTGCCATTTGCCAGCTACTGGTATATAAGTTAAAGAACGTGATTTTAAATCTTCTAGAAGGGTCAAGAGTATTAAATGTGACAGTAAAAGTTAAGAAAAAAATCATATCTGCTAAAAAGCATATATTTTATTTTTCACTGCTTTTCAACTCATTATACTTCCATGTTTTTTCTTTCATACTATGATAGTAAGAGACTATACTTTTTTTTTTTTTAATTTCAAAATCTGTTTTTAATCCTTTTTGTAGTCTTATTTTATTTTTGGCAAGATAGAATTTGCGTTCTATTCAGAAGTAGTTCAAATAATTTAGGTATCTTAGTACTGATGTGCAGTTAGATTGCTCTTGAAACAACGTCATCTAAACTTTGTCATGAGGAGGGGAAAGCCAATCTCCTGTAAAAATACAGTCCAAAATTTAGTTTGTCATAGTTGCTTTTTAGGGTGGCCAGTTGCTGTTATTATAGAGAACATACATACATAGCTTTGATACATAGCTTTGACTGTTGTCATGAATGAATGGCTTAGGTTGACTAAGAAACCCAGACAAAGGTATTAGCAAAAGTAGGTTTAATATAAATATGTGAAAGCACAACTTAATACAATTCAGTGGCAAAGTTCCCTATATCACAATATGGATGAAACATATAAAGAACAATCAGGTCAGAATCGATTTAGAATGATTTACACAAAAAGCAAAGACACAAAAGGGTAAGGCAGACCCTCCTGTTTAGTCACAAGGTTCAGAGTGGACGCTTTGCCTGATGGGTTTAGGTGAGGCTAAATCCATTCTTAGTCTCAGACTTGGCCAGCATTTTATATCTAAAGGATTTGGCAGCACTTAATGATTAACTAATTTAACATTTACCAAGTGATTAAATAGGACTTAGTACAATTACAACAGTGACTTAATTATAGATGCGAGATGGCAACATTCACAGTGTGCTTATTAGAAGGTGTTTAAATAATTCACACAGTCATGCAGACTGACATGAAGTTTTATATATATATATAGCTCAAAAGGCTTCTCTTAGGAGTGCTGTTTATAGGGTCATTAACTGATTTGCTTTAGTCATCAGTGAATTTCCATCCTGGCCACAATACAAGTCAGTAATTATGGCATTTTTCAGAAGTCCAGTAACAATGGTACGATTCTGCTCAGGCTGCAATTCAGGTAAGTATTTTTCTCTGGCTCTAGGGGAAGAAGAATTATCTCTCTTTTCCCACTTTGGTCAGGGGACCAGAGCTCCTGATACGGAGAGTGTCACTCCTACCTTTGTTACAACAAGAGTTCCTGGTATGGTCAAGGGATGCTTCTTTCTCTGCCCAACTCATTACACAAAGGCCAAGGCCTAATGGGAGTTCCTCAGGTCTTAGAGAGGGCCCAAGGAGGAATGCCCCACCATATCTAGGAGGCTCAATTGAAGTAGATGAAATTGAGGAAACAGTGGAATTCAATACAAAGGGTTTTTCTGTGAAAAATTCTATTTTTTAAAAATACTGTCTATAGTTCATGCATGTACAGAGACATCCCACAGCAGCTGGAAGACTTCTCAGTGTCCCCCAGGTCACGTAAGGGTTTAGGCATTATAGATTAATATAGAAATTTGCATTTAATTCTTCAAAGTTTTGAGGAGCCGACTTTGATCCAGGGAAGATCCTATGGGTATCCTTACCAACACACAAACAGTGCTAGTCAGACTTTTAGGACTATTTATTTGCATGTATTTTGAAGACAAAGCCATAGTATATTAGAAAAAAAAATCAAACTTTTCTTTTATTTGACAAAAAGTTATCTATTTTTTTTTTAAATCATTATAGAAGTACGTAAAAGATAGATTTAATTAAATACCACAGTGGTCCTTTTCCCCAGATTCTAGAAAGAGATGAAAGAGTAATAAATGGGTGTGAGACAGTAGCAGCGGTTCAGGGCTAGAATTTTAATATTTGGGAAAACAGTTCCTTCCCAAAGTGGAAGTTGCCCATGTAACTAGAGTCTCTCTAAAAGGAGTCTAACAGAAGTCAACATAGAACAGCAAAACCTGAAATAAGAGAGTAATGTGAACTAACTCGATGGTGCAATGTGGTAAGTCTTCAAATTGTAAGATGAAAAGAAGATTTATTCACTGATGTCATGGGTTGTCACTGGCCTGATGCCAGGCACCTGCAAAAGCCACTCGTACACTCCCCTCTGCAGCTAGACAGAAGAGAGAAAATTTAACAAAGGGTTTATGGGTTGAGATAAAGACCGGGAGAGAGGTCACTCACAAAACATCATCACAGGCAAAACAGACTCAGGTTACAGATGTAAAGTGAATTTATTACTAACAAAATCAAAGCAGGATAATGAGAAGTAAAAGAAGCCCTTAAAAACACCTTTCCCCCCATCCCTCCCTCCCTCCAGCTCTACCTCCTTCCCCAGCAGTGCAAGGAGACAGGGAATGGGGGTTATGGTCATTCATGACCTGTGGCTTTCCCTGCTGCTCAGGGAGAAGAGTCCTTCCCCTGCTGCACTCTGGGGTCCCTCCCACAGGAGACAGTTCTCCATGAACTCCTTCAGTGTGAGTCCATCCCACAGAGAACGCTCCCTAAGACTGCCGCAGCCTGAGTCCCTCCCACAGGCAGCAGCACCTCCCAGTCTGCTGCAGTGTGAGTCCCTCTTCCACAGGATACAGTCCTCCATGGACAGGCTGCTCCCGCCTGGAAGCAGGAGCCCGCTCTCCACAGGTTTCCCACAGAGTCACATCCTCCTCTCAGGCATCCAACAGCTCCAGTGTGGGTCTCCTCCAGGGGCTGCAGGAGGATCTCTGTGCTCCTGTGGTTCTCCATGGGCTGCAGGGGCACAGCTGCCTCACCAAGGGCTGCACCAGGGGCTGCAGGGGAATCCCAGCTCTGGTGCCTGGAGCACCTCCTGCCCCTCCCTCTGCACTGACCTTGGTGTCTGCAGGGCTTTTCCTCTCACATGGTTTCACTCCCTTCTTCTCTAGTCATGATTAAAACTGTGCCACCATTTTTTGTTTTGATTTCTTCTGAACTATGGTGTCACAGAGGTGTTGCCACCATCTCTGATTGGCCCAGCTTTGGCCAGCAGCATGTCCATCTTTGGAGCCTCCAGGGATTGGCTCTGATGGCCATGGTGGAAGCTTCTCACAGAGGCCAC
>VXBR01012081.1:63823-97565 GCA_013400215.1 Cisticola juncidis | reverse complement strand
TGTTTGTTTGGTTTTTTTTTTGTGTGTGTGTTGATTGGTTGGTTGGGTTTTATTGTTTTGTTGTTGGTTTTTGGGGGGTTTTTTTGGTTTGGTTTGGTTTTGTTTGTAGGTTGGTTTGGTGTTTTTTTTTTGTAGNTTTTTTTGTGTGTGGTGTTTTGTTTTTGTTTTGTTTTGTTTTGTTTTGTTTTTCTTTTTTGGGGGGAAGGTTTTTTTGGTTTTTTTTTCTGAAAAAATACAAATCCCACATATCCTCCCTTTACATTTTGGAAGACTTCTTTGCTACTGTGTATGGGCAGGTGACTACACTGAGGAATTTTCTAATATCCTCAGCTCTGATCTAATGCTCTCTGTGGGTATCATTCTGCTGCAGCAGGCTCCACCTGGAATCTCACCTGCCAATAAAACTCCCAGACAAGAACAGAGCCTGTAATGTGCCCCAGTCACCCATCTATGAAATGAAAATGATGGCACCTCCATCCCTCACGGAGATGCCATCAGGATTAAATGCATTATGGACTGCAGGCACTCAGGTGCTGTAATGTAGTCCTGGAAGTACCATAAGGGACAGAGGAGGGGAAATGTGTAAATCATGGCACATCAAACTCCTGGGATGCAACCAGATGAGCTCAGATTGAGTCTTGGTTGTTGCTGTTTTCATGGGAATTTTTCAGGCTTTGAGTCTGGAGAGTGGGGCAGAAAGAAAGTTGGGATTGGCTTCCACCTGTGTCTGATGCTGTGATTTTAATACATAAATATTCTTAAAATTAAATTATTTCTGGGGAATTTTTCCAGCTTTGAGTCCTTCCCGGAGTTTGGAAAGTGAGGTGCAAAGTAAATTTGGGTTGGCTTTGATTTTAATTCTTAGAGAAGGTGAGGGAGAGAGTACAAGAATTCCTGATTGACATATGAGCTGGGTGACCTATCAGGAAGTATAAAAAGCTTTAGAGGGATATTCTTTAATAGAGGGATATTCTAAGGACAAATGTAATTCTCAGTGACTGAAAGGTTTCCCAGCCCTTTGGACAATGCAGTGGAATGTTTCCCACGGGAGCTCCAGTAATTCAAAATGCACAAATTCAGGGAGATACAGAGACCACAGAGATAAGAGTGTGTATCCCTGGGGGCCTGGCTGAGCAAGGCAGTGACAAACAGATCCCAAAGATAGGGAATGCCACCACTCTGACATTAGTTAGACACAGTTAACCATAATTAGACAATTCAAAGTAATTGTGAGCATTTGCAGGTGTGAAAAGTGTTGGGTAAAATGTCCTGGTGTGTACCAGATATTCTCATTTTATTTATGTCACAGAGTAACTGAAAATGTCATTGATGGGGTGTGTGTAATGTGGGCAGCCAGGACATCTAGGGAATTACATCTTGTATTAAAGATTTGCATTTTTTCAGTTAATCAACCAGCAAGATGTGGATATACCTCATTTTTATTAGCCCCTCTTCTTGTTAATACTTTTTTTCTTTTCTATTACAATATGGGACAGCTTCAATATACTTATGCCTTATATACAGGCAAATGTTCAGACAGCATAGAAAGTATATAAGTATATATAAGTATATTAAGTTTATATTAAGTGATCAATTTTTAAGTGCTTATACTTAAGAAAAAGGAATAATATCCTCATCAGTTTTACCTATGGCATCCCCTCTTTTGAGGGGATAAAAATGAAAAATACAGATTAAGAGGTTTTCAAGGTATCCTGCTGATGTTGCACACGCAGGTCCTGGAAGGCAACTCCTCCTGTAAATTCAGGGATCCTTTCAGCTGCTGATCTTGCTTCCACTTTTAAAATTTGTAGCCCAAATCCTGTGTCTTGCCCAGAACTTTGGTGTGCTCAGAGTGAACCATTCAAAATGTTTGTGTTTTGTTGTTTTCTTTGTCTCTGTGGTTTGGCCCAAAGTTTCACTGAATTGGGGATGTGTGGCTCCATTTACCTGTTGTTTCTGAAGGACTTGGTGATCTGTTTGGGGGTGTTTAAAAAAAAGAGTCTGAAATTGAATTGAATTGTGTTTTGCTGATTTTCAGTCCTAAACTATGTGCAGTCATGTCAGTTCTGAAGAATAACCATGCTTATTCTTCACAATGAGGAAGTGCATATCTTGAAATTATTTTTAAAAATGCAGTAAGTTGCTAAAAAGACTGAAAGGTGAAATACTAGAGAGCATAAATATGCAAAAGGTATTTACCCAAATATTTGTATTAGTGTTCTAAGAACCTGATAACTCCTGTGAACTGCACCAAGAATACAAATTGTATAACTAGCATATTCCAACCTCCAAATGCCTTTCATGTCAGTGTGAGAGATACCATCAGGCACTTTGAAAGCACCAGCCTATTTATAAAGATACCATCAAGAACCTGCCTGATGCTGCTGACTTATGAATCAATTATCTGGACTTGGCCAATGATATATCTGTTCTGAATTTTAGAGCCATATGTTTAGAGCAACACCATACACAGGTAGGTTATTCAGCATCCCAACAGGGTTCTTATCTTCGTGTATAGGCCTGTCAAAAAGAGAGAGAAAAATATCCTTACTGCAGGACCTGTTTGCCAGGAATGCTTTGTTAAAAGGGGAAAAAAAATGTGGATATCAAGTTATACATAACTAGAGGAACAAGAAAATGATTGATCAGCAGTGTGTGTGGGGTTGTTGCTGACAGCAGACAGTAAATCTAATTTATTTGTAAACTATTGAAGATGGTCAGTCAGATTTGTGTTTAAAACCAGGTTTGTCTGAAGTGGTTGAATGACTTAAAAGAGAGGCAAGGTATTTTGGTGCAGAATTTAAGCTGCTGTGGAAAAACATGAACAGTTCAGCTTGGACACTGAAGTGAATAATTCTGCAGATGTTTCTGTGGGCATTGAGGCCAAGTGAGGGTTTCAACAACCATCTCAGCTGAAATTGGCTCTTTACCTTTCAGGTACCTCCATTTCCTTGGTCCTGAGTCTCTTCACCTTTCTAGACACCCTTGTAAATTTGGTGCCTTTACTGCTGTGCTTATGTTCTGTTGGAGTGATGCCTTGGGATTTTAGATTTTATATTTTTTATGTATTTGTAATCCTGCAGTTCTTTAGTGTAGGACTCTAAACTCCATGTGGAGTGTGAGCTGCTGCTTTCCCATTTTGGGCAGACACTTTTGGTCATTTTTGGTCCACTTTTGGTCAGACAGTTGCTCTCCAGGCCTGGGAATCAAGGACACCTCACTGCCTCAGGTACTCTGAGAGATGTGAACAAAATTGAGTTGAGGGGTGAAATCTTGGTGTAAATGCCTTCATTACCTGAAGCAGTAGGTGGAAGATTGACCCACAATATGCAAATGGACCAAAGTTATAAAAGTATGAAATCCTCTGACACATCATCCATTTTTGGGTGCAGCCCCTGGGGGGCTCTGTCTGCCCAAAATGTACCAAAAATGTCTGCCAAAAAATTTTCATTTTTATTCCCTTGCTTTTGTCTTGCCTCTGTTTTTAGGTAGCCCCAACAAGGCACCAAGATATTTGTTTCTGCTTTGATAAAGTTGTGTTGAAGCTGTAGATAAAGGGTGTTTGTCAAACCCTTCATGTGCAGGAGCTTCCATCACTTGTTGCACTGTCCTTGCAGCTGAGGGCTCTGAGTTAGTCCTGGACAGATGTGCCAAAAAAAAGCAGGAAAAACAGCTGGGATTGAGAGCAGAGAGTGGCACAGGCTGCTGAAGTGACTTACCAAGGTCACTCTATCTCTGTTTCAGTTTAATTTGTTTACTTCTCTGAGGAGATTACTCTGTTGAGCTGTTGGACTGAGCATTAACATTTTCTGAGCCCTCCTGGGAAGTCTGAGTTGTCACACACCAACAACAAGAAGTGACAAAGCTGGCACAGGGTCTGCTCATCCCCTCCTGTCACAGCCTTGCCTGCCCTTTCTTAGCCAGGAGAACATCCAGCACCACTGGTGGTGTTTGCTGGTGGGAAAGGAAAATTGAAATTTTCCTGGTTTCAGAAGGAAACACAGGATTGAGGATAGCTAGCAATGTATAAATGTGTGAAAACCTGACAGGTTTAAGTTGGACTTTCACGTCCCAGCTGCATTTTTCTCAAGTTTCCTTTCTCTCAAGAAAAGGAAACTTGAAATTTTCCTTGTTTCAGAAGGAAACACAGGATTGGAGATAGCTGGCAGTGTATGAATTTATGAAAACCTGACAAGTTTTAGGTTGGACTTTCATGTCCCAGCTGCATTTTTCTCAAGTTTTCTTTTTCTCAAGAAAAGGAAACTTGAAATTTTCCTTGTTTCAGAAGAAAACACAGGATTTTGGATAATGTACTAATGTATGAAAACCTCACAGGTTTTAGGTTGGACTTTCATGTCCCAGCTGCATTTTTCTCAAGTTACTGGAGTAATGATTGTGCAGTTTGAGACAGATTTTTCAGAGCACAAGTCTTTTGTACTTTGCCAAATCAAGCCTCTTGAAAAGTGTTGGAATTTGTATATTAGTTTACTTCCCCCCACCCCAAAATGTAGGCACATGGAAGTTGTATCAGCAGCTCTTTCAAGATCTGAGTTACTACACAGGCATAACTGGTGACTTTTTGTGTATTTTTATTATTGATAACTGTATTTGAGATGAGAGAAGAAATCTACCTGGAAAAAAATATATAAATCTGAATTCCTTATGATAATATAACAGCTAATATTACAAAAAGGATATGGGCACGTGTTTGTAAATATGAATGTACTGCTAATTTGAGGCAATTGATATTCAGATACGAACTGGAAAATGTGGCTTGAGAAAAACTTGGTCTTTTTTATCAAACAGTGATCTTCATTTTCTGGAAGTTTTATGAATTCCATACTGGAGATTGTACTCTCCCTATCCCCACAAAACATCCTAAAAGTAGAGATGTCACACAATCCTATCCAGATACTATACCCACAATTTCTGCTTCAATTGCACAAAACTTTCCATGGATGAAAAGTTTAAAGACAACCTCTTGCAAAAACAAAAACAAAAACAAAACAAAAAAACCCAAACAAACAAACAAACAAACAAAAAAAACAACAAAAAAAACCCCACTCAAACCAACAAACAAAATCACACAAAATCACACAACCGCATCCCCAAAAAAACCAAAACAAACAAACAAATAAAAAAACCAACAAAAAAAACTATAAATGTTTTCATCTAGTGACATTATAGTATATATGCAATAATTATTTATTTTGAAGTAAGAGTCTTCCTAGTAAATGGAGATTGTCCACCACAAAATCTATTGTGACTGTAAATAAACCCCCAAAAAAGATCATAAATATCCCCCAGGATATTTATTCAGGATTTCTACACAAATATTATGTATTGAAATGATAATTATGAAATATTATAATACATATTTTAACCATATTTAATTATAATACATAATATAATAATGTTTATTTACATATTAATGTTTATAAATCACTTTGTGCTTATGCCTATTTTATGAGACAGCAATGAATCCTTTTGCTGGGTGCTCTGTACCTGAGCTCTACCCAAATTCAGCAGGAAGCTGCAAGGCTTTTAGAGCCCCTCTGCAGTCTGGCCTCTCAAGCACTGATGGATTTGAGGAATTAAACAGCATCAAGCACAGCAAATATTGACCTCTCCTCAGAAAATATTTACCACCTCATTTATTGTTTTTGTCCCTTGCACTAGGATGATATTTTAACATCAGCAGCTATGATTTGCTAGGTGAGCTAATGTTCTAAATTGACACACTCAGCTATTTGCTCAAAGGCCCCTCAGATTGATTTCTGGATGCTTTGCTCATCTCCAAGGCATCTGTTCCATGTTAAAATGGGGTTTTAGATACTTCTGGCTTTATAGAATAATTCTGAGCCTCGTTTGTTTTATATGAGCAACTTGCCAATTTTGTGAGTAATAACATGGCAAGTGTTTGTATATATGAGGGATGTTGTGAGCTGAACATTTCCAAGCCTTGTTTAAAGACACATTTTAATTAGCACACAAATGTTGCAGGCTGGGAAACCGAGGCATAAAACTGTAAGGGATTCACTGTAACAGGTTTTTACAGCAGCCAAAATCCCTCTCTTCATAAAGGACTTAGTGAGTGCTGGGCTTCCATGGAGTCAGGATTTCTGAAATATTTCTTTTCTGTATGGAATGTGTGTTTCCTGATTTCCAGAACCTGGATCTACCATCTAATTTGCACCTTCTAATTTGCACCATCTAATTTGCATCTTCCTCTGCACGTTGCTATAGCTTCTGTAATTCTTCTGTAAGCAGTCAGAAAGCAGAAGAAAAATCTTCCTATTGTAACTTTTTCTTCTGCAAGAGGTGTTTTGAGTTTGAAATTGGAATAAGCACCAAGTTCATAATTTAACAATCTTGTGTTGTATTTTGGCTCACTTTTACCTGCCCATCTGTGGGACTTAGAGGAAGCTGGAAATAAAGACTTAGGAGAGAGAGAAAGGGTCAGTTAATGAACCTGACCAGGCCAATTCCTTTGCTGTGATTTGAAGTGAAATGCAGCCCAAATGCCAAAATTATCTGGCATTCTCAGGTTATCAAGATTTAAAAGTCTGACATAACAACTGGTCAAGATATCTCTCATAAAATGATTTATGCTTTGCTTCATAAAACTTGTCTGATATAGAAAAAGAATGAGACAAGGCTAAACACAAATATTTACAAGGAGGAAAATATTTAGACTTCTGTTTCTGTCCCAAAGTCCTGAAAGGAAGAAGTTGTTCCCTCCAACCTCTCCCCAGGTGCATGGAAAAGATATTTTCTTCTCTAAGGAAGAGCTTTGAAAAGAGTGTTGAAGTGATTCACAGAGACAGAATCAAGCACAAGTTGGTACACAGTGCAGTTATGGAGAGCACATGCTTAATGGTGATAGGCTATTAATTTTTATAATCTGAAATCAGTGACATT
The DNA here is from genome assembly GCA_013400215.1 of Cisticola juncidis. Classification (NCBI taxonomy): domain Eukaryota; kingdom Metazoa; phylum Chordata; class Aves; order Passeriformes; family Cisticolidae; genus Cisticola; species Cisticola juncidis. The sequence goes on along the minus strand of VXBR01012081.1, from coordinate 90,644 downwards.
TGCAATAATTATTATTAATAGCCCAGTTTCTTACTCATCATATTTAAATGGAGCTTTATGGCTCAACTGTCTGAAGTAATCAACTTCCAATTGTGCCTAAATCAGAAGAGTTGGGTGATAAGATGTGCATTCAGTACCTCTTTTATTACATGTTATTATGCTGTAAATAAGAAAAAAAAAAAAAGTCTGAACAAGGTTTACCCCAAATTACTCGACAGTCACTAATGGAAAACCCCAGTGAAACTCAGATACATTTTTCAATAATATTGAGGGGAGGACTGTGGCTGTTTGTGAACCTTCATTGAAGGTTAATAGATTTTCAATTAATAGATTTTCAGCCATCCCAGCACCTTGGCCTTGAGTGTCTCACCACCCAAACTTCACGTGGCACCTTCTCCAGATGTTGTGCCACCAATAATTCCTTTAGTGCTGACATCTTTGCTGGTAATCCTGCTTTTAGTCATCTGAGAGGAGGAAAAAAATGAGATTCAAAGCACCAAGAATAATGCAGGTGAGGAGAGGTTTATGAAAAATGAGTACAGCAAAGGACAATTTGGAGGAGTCCTCTCAGAAAGGAGTGGTGGGTGGGAGTGCCTGTCTGTGTCCTTGTCACATCTGCTGGGGACTTGAGGACTTCATGTCATTTCAAATTGTCTGAGCATCCTACAAAAGCTCTTTTTGATGCAGCAAAGGCTGATATGCTTTAAGAAGTCACTGGGAATAGTTTTTTTCTGAATAGAAATGTGACATTTTAAGAGCCCTTTTTTCTTTTTAAACTGCAATCATGCTTTTATCAAAGGTTTTCCTTAGAAACTGTTTTATTTCTTAATACTCACACAGACAGCATTAACTGGTCCTTTTAAATAGTTTAAAAGTTAATTTCAAAGTAAAAAGTGTTCTGTTCTTTGGGAGATTTTTTTGTTGTTGGTATTTGGGGTTTTTTAAGGACGTACAACATCCAGAGCAATTTATATAAGATATATCTGGATTTGATGTAAGCAGAGGATATCATTCAAAGAGATAGATTAGACCCTTTTGTAACAATAAGTGAAATATTCTTAAGAGGTAAGGAACTAATTGACTCTTCAAAGCCATTTTTCTCAAATGAGTTCACATCCACAGGATACATGAAAAGAGCTTTTTTATTTCCTTCACCTTTACTAACCTGGCATCTTTTTCATTTTAACTCGCCTGTGTGTTTTACACCTATTTTAACTGAATTAAGGATGAACAATTCACAGAAGCATTTTCTGTCAGGCTATTACCCCTGGTTTTCTCAGCATGTTCTGCAGATCCATCTAAAGATGTCATTACAGAAATCAATGGGTGTGCAAGGTGGTCAGCATTTACTGACAACACATAGTTAGAGCTACAGTAAATACAGGGTTTAAGGGAGGCACTGCAGGTTTGTCTCTGCACTATATCTGCCTCTGTTAGTGCTTTGTGTTGGAGGTAGGTGCTGAATGTCAAGATTTGCTTTCTTTCTAAGTATTTCATGCTACAGTGCCTGTTAATAGCTGTGTGCTTGGCACTCCTGTCAATTTTGTGTCTTGACCTCTCGGTCTGCTACAAAAAAAAAAAAAATGTTGTATGCCAAATGTAAGTGGGGTGGGACAAATGTCAGAGCTGAATCAAAGCAGAGTTATCCTACCACAGCAGATTTTGAATATCATGCAATAACAGACTCCTATTTTTGCACTGTTTAAGAAACACTCATTTAGACAATTTTCACATGGCCACGTTACCTTCCATTAAGAGCACAGCTGAAATTCTTCATAAATACCCTTGCAACATGAAATTGCAAGGAAGAGGAAGAAATTTTAGTTGTGCTCCATGGCTATTCCTAAGAACTTGGCAGTTTTTGTCAGCTTTGTCCAACCAGGGGGTGCACAGAAAATATCCTTCTGTTTTTGGCTTTGAGTTAGACAGGCAGAAACCTCCCAGCAGCTCAGAGCTTGGGAGTTGTGTTATCCCCATGGCATCTCTGAGAGGCAAGAAAAGAAAGGATGTGTAACAGAATCATGCAGGACAGGTTGGACAGGAGAGATGGAAGTCATCTAGTCCAATCTCTGCTGCATCTGAGGTTAATTTGGAATCATTAGCCTCCATCTGAGGTTAATTTGGAATCATAAAATGGCCTAGGTTGGAGATCATGTAGTTCCAAACCTCCCTGCCATGGGCAGGGACACCTTCCACAAAACCAGAGTTAGGTCAAGATCCTTAGAGCCTTTCACAGCCAAGTTTTGGACACTTCCAAGAACAGAGGTTCCAAACTTTCTGGAAAACTTGTTCCAATGCTTTAACCACTCTCAGCTTATTTCCATCCCTCCAGCTGGAGTTTTCCTCACTGTCACTTGTGTTTGTTGGCCTGTTCCCTTCCACTGTGATCTCAGAATGTGCTGATTCTCTGTAGCCCCCTAGCTGGTGGCTAAAACGGGCAATTGAATCCCTTATCCTTCTTTTATCATTTTCTTCTTCAGGCTAAAATTTCCATCAGCCTCTACTCACACATCTCGTGCCTTTATTAATCATCTTCATGGCCCCTGAACTAACTCCAGCCCTGGAGGGACACAAAGCTGGTTGGGCAGTCGGATGACCTGGATTCAAGTTTGCAGTGCCATCATCCTTGAAGGAAATTGTCAAAGTCTACACTAGATATGATGTCAATTTTAGATTGTCACTTAGAATTCAAAAAGAAATATCCTCCAGGTTTACAGCCCCTCCAATTTCTTTGTTTGCCTCTTCTCAAGTGCCTAGAAAAAAAAGGAGAAATCTTGGACATCCACAATTGCAGGTTCCATTCCTAACTTGGCTTTCTCTGCTCACAGAAATATCTTTATAAAATGAAGATCTTTTAGTGACAGTGAAATGGGGACGAGTTGAAAATTTTAATATTGAATAGTTAGAAAAATTGCCAGCAACAACTGGTTATTTCAATAGAACATTTTTTCTCATTATTAAAAGCATTATTGATTTCTGTTAGGTTTTTTTCCTGCCTTTGGAAAGTACAAAGCCCTTAAATAATTTGAGTTTTCACTTATTTCCTCGGAATTGTGGCATATGACTGATAACTGCCTTTAGAACTTCTAATAGCTAAATTACAATTATTATGCAAAGACCTACAATAGACAGTTATATGGATTGTTAAATGACTTTGCCTTTTTTGCAAACCATAATCATTTTCCTTTATTAGCTGAAGGATTTCATAATTTAAGGGAGATGAGAACCTATAAGTCACACTTTCAAATAAGGAACATGGATATTGCAAACATTAAATTCTCCCATAAAAATGTTAAGGCATCATTAAACTAGGATCAGATTAATACAATTCAGTCAACTCTAGATAGATATCTCCTGTAATAGGCTGAAACAATACCCAGTGATATAGGACGTACAAGATTTTACTACAATCAATTTATAAACCTATAAAACATACAGGTATCACTCAAAGCCACCATTAATTTTGCAAGCCCTGTATTAAATCAAGTGAATTTGGTAAGGAAAAATATTCCCCGCCCTTACTGTAACTCCCTTTCTATTGTTAGCTGCTATCACAGCATCTTCCTTCCACCGTAAGTCAGATGAGAGATGCCTTCTGCTAGAGCTTGACCTGAGAATCTGTGCTTGATTTATCCATCTGCTTGAGTGTCTGAAGGATTTTTTTTTAAATTAATTTTCAGGGCATAATTTAATTCTCACTTGTAGCACTGTAAACCCGGAGTCGTTCTGTGTTTGTTCCAGAATAACAGCAAGCAGGATTTGACCCTGCGTTTAATCAAATTAAAAACAAAGACTTGCATTTCTTCTAATCAGCTGGGGAGAAAGAAGGATTGGACTACAGGCTGTGTGTTCTTTCCAAAGGTGCAAGGTAATTCTGTGTGTCTGGAGAAATGACAATTTCAGAAAAGCAGAGCAGAGCCAAAGAGACAGAACTGGGAATGCAAAAATTCCAAAGCATGATCTGTCTGTCTCTGCAAGCCTCACAAGTCCTGGTATGCACATATAAAGTGTTGNATATACACAGACATATATATATTTCTGCATGCACATGTAAAGTGTTGCCCTAATTGAACCCCTGTATGGTTGTACCTGCATTGGAATATTTTAGCATGGATTTCCAAAAACACAACAGATTTTTTATTGCATGTGCATATGGAAAGAGAAGAGAGAGGGAATTGTTTCTCCCATGCCACCTCACTGCCCCAGACATGTGTCAGTGTCAAACAGGGACCAGGATACGATCATAAACTGCACTGTATCTATTTTGTATATTAATTATATTAAGTATAGTAATATATACTCAATTCTTTGCAATAAGACCCAGAGGCTGAAGCAGGACTGAGAGGAAACAACAGAAAGGAGGAAAGAATGTCCTGCTAAGCTGAGCAGAGCTGGTGTGACCAGGAGATTTACAGCAAAATAAAGAGAAAATCTCTTTGGAGGAACTGTTTAAAAGGTGATATGGGAAAAATAAATTAGTTTAACTTGTTCTGTGAAGCCAGGCTGGACCATCCAGGACATTTTGTACTGGCCTTCCTTTTAACAGAGGCCTAACTGCATGGACTCAATGCTTAGAAAAAGAAAAAGCTCCATGAACAATAGTGTAGGCTTGTAAATCTCTATTAATGATCCAAAATGTAAGCAAACAGAAGGAGATGTCAAATACAGTAAGAGATGAGTATGGATTAGGTTCTTTGTAAAGCCTTCCCATTTGCATTTAAGATAAGTTATGTGATTTAGCTCAGTATTTGCAGTATTCCCTAAGGTCTGTATAGGACAGATCCCAGACTGCCTCAGTCATTTAGTGAATCATCTAATGCAATTGAATTCTGAGTGACAGCCAAAATTATATGTAGTTAGTAAAAAATGTTGTTGTATTTAATCATATAATTGTGCATCCATTTAGATCAGCCCAGCAATCACAAGAACCCTTATCCACAAGTACCTTTACCTATGTGACTCGTGGTTAATAAGTAGAAAAACTCACTCAGAGGGCATTCTCAGGCAGAGAATTTGAAGAACGAGGCCTAGCTATATGCCAGCAAGAGACATTACTAAAAATCCATTATTGTAGATGAGGATTGTTTTTAAATTAGGGTTTTTTTTTTTTGTATGCAGCCATCTCACTACAAAGTAAAAGATGCTACCCCAGTGATAGCTCATGGGAAAGAAACTATGAAAAATTTTCTGTTCTAATTTATCAATTTAAATATATAGGGGTGGAAAAAAGTGGAAAACAACATTACAGCCTAAAAACCCACTGAACATTTTCTGACCTGCCCTGTCAGCAAATTCTTCTCCAATAGCTGAACCTGTGAGGGAAATTTGAAAGAGGAAGTAAGGCTTCAAAGTGCATTTTCCTTAAAATTATTGAAAAAAAGATCTCAGAATATAAGGCAGAAACCCTGCTTGGCATTTTTAGTAAGGCAATCAGCAGCATCTGCTGGGCTTCCCATTCTGATTTTTGGGTGCTGTAATAGCTGGGGATGTGTTCAGAAATTGGCTTCACCTCAGTGGCCTGAAGGAAACAACTCACTGAACAACTTTGTTGTATAGTTAAACTCCCTGTTTAATGAAATAATGTGAATTAGAGCCAAATCCCCCAGCTGCAAGGAGAAGGACATGCAACAGCAAAGGGAGGCATGAGTGGTGCAGAGATTTTATGCTGTCTGTTTGCAAGTAATGAGCTTGGTTCATTCCATATGGCTGCTAATTGCTATCAGAATAAGTCACAAAGTGAGCTAATGGCTCTGCTCACACACAAATTGTGGAAACATATTTTCCAAGTCAGAAAACAACCGATTAGTTGAGTCAGGAGCTTGGAAGTCGGGAGACCTGGTTCAACTTTCTGCTCCACCTTAGGTTTTGGAGCTACCATAGCCAAGCGTGTAAAATATGCAGACTGCAGTGAAGCATCAAGGTCTGCTAGTTTTTAGTTTTTAATGAGCTAGCTTGGAAGCAGACTGTGGCAGCACTCAGTTAACTTATCCTCAGCTTCATTTCCAGTTCATCCATTAATTTAACTCGTGACAGGTGGATTTCAGGGTGTTTCGTGAAGTTCAGCAGGGATCAAATACAATCCAGCACTCTGATCAATCATAAGGAATAAATTTAGCATTAAATGACCCAGTGGCCATCTCAAGTTAGATGTTAATTGTTTAACCATAGGGACTCAATTGACTTTGTAAAGTAGGACAGATGGGCTCTGTAGCGCTGAAGATGAAGGACAAAATAACCAGCAAAGAGCCAGGAGAGGCCGTATTTGGAACATGATCCATCTCACCTCACTTTAGAGATCCCCAACCCTCATTACCTTTAGGGCTGGTGGAAACTTTAAAGCCTTTTGGAGAGTGATCTTCTGCATGATTTGAGGCATCACCTCGATGAGGAAAATTGTTTGGTAGAAAGCCATGTGGACCAGGGGGGGAACTAGAAGCAGATTTCTGTGCTGGGCTGGGCAAACCCAACCTCTGGGTCTTTTCAGGAGGTGACCTTGCTTATTTAAAGGTTGGTGCAGTGATTCTGTACTACAGCTTGCAGATAAGAGAGGAAACCCTCTTGTCTAAGCCCAGCTTTGCTCCCTGCCATGTCTCTGGGGATAAAACCTTCAGGAAGATGTAGAAATACGAGATGGAATTCAAACCTCTGCTCAGACCCATAGTTGTGTCTGGAAACAGGGCAGAAGTTTTGGATACAGCACTGGATATCATTCTTGAGGGTATTAATATGCACAGAGGGGATGTTAACAGGAAACCTCTCAGAGCCCCAGATAAAGCTGAACTTTATTTCAGTGGAACAGCCGAGCTCAGGAGTGTCAGTGGTGAAAATCCCCACCAGCACCTGCATTTCTATGAACAAAGATCCCCTCAAACAAAGCCCATGAGGTTTCACAGTTGTTAAACACAGAAAAATCGACTGCGAAATTTTCAGTATTGGAAGGCAGGAGGGGTTTCAGCTGCAAGGTTTAGTGATCGGAGCTCTCGGATTTATTCACGGGGATGTTTTAGAGGAGGGATGAAGTGTGAGGAAAACGCCACGAGAGGGAGATGTTGGAAGCGGAAAAGCGCTCGAGTTTCTCAGCCTTGCACAGAGGGTTCTTTTCAAAAGGCTCCAGAAAAGTTTGCTGAACTCTCAGGGAGCTCACGGCATCTTTAAAATAAAGTTTATCCTGGGAGGGAATTCATCTGGAAATTTAGATATCGCTTTGGGGAAAAAAAAAAATCAAAACCAAAACACACTGCAACCAAAAATCTGTGTGAAGCTATTTAAAAGTTGTGTTTATTACAAATCTTCACCAGACACCACAATGCCTGCCATTTTAAGGTCAGATGCTTTAATTTCTGCTTCCATTATATTAAGTTCAGGTGGTAAAATGCATTATATAGCATAGATATATACACTTTACTGCCCAGTATGAACAGAGGAGTGTACAAGGAGAAAACCTGCTCAGAGATCAGTCTTCTCCAATTTTCTTGTTTTTTAAGTATTTCTCAGTATTGTTAAAGACACCTCCCTGGAAAAACTTTGGAAATTTCCCAGGGTTCAGCAGTAATTAAATGCATATTTGAACTCCTAAACAGTCTTGAAAAATGAATGCAGCAGTAAATGGCTCAAGTCATGTCAAATATATAGGGCTAAATGTGGATATTAATTATGTAACCAGAGGGACTCGATTTACTTTGTAAAGCAATTAAAAGAAGACAGAAATTTACAGTCTGTTTCTGGAAAAGAGTAATGCCTGTTTAAAAATAACTTTCTACCCAGAATAGTCTGCCTGTCTCACATAATATCAGTTATGGAGGGGGAAGGATCCAAACCAACACGACAGAAGACTTTGGCATTTACAACATTCTGTCTTTATGGAAATATCAAACCCAAGTTTTAAAACAATAGAAGTTGCCAGTTGGTTGGCAGTTAGTTAGGTGCTCTTTTAGGCATGTAAACAAAGGCTTTGCTTTTCAAACTGGCTGAAGAGCACATCAGAACTGATCTTCCCCTTGTTTTCATTCCTCATGGGCACATTAAGGATATGAAGAGGCCTGAGATCCTATGGACAGGAGTTAGAGGTTTCATGATTTTTAATGTACAGTTTAATATTGATCTAGATTATTCTAGTAGTCATTCTGTCTGTCTCTCTCACTTTTTTCTTTCTTTCTTTTTTTTTTTAATGTATTTCTGGCTTCAGAGTGAATAGGCAAGGATTGTTTCCCAGCTGAATCAGAGCTGGAGTTTGTTCCCCTATCCATAAGCAATGCAACCTCATTAACCTAAAGCACCTGCTCAACCAGGCATTCTGATGGAAAATTAACAAATTAACATGTTCTTGGATAGTAACTGCACTTTAGTTCTGCTTTGAGTGGTTTTCACATTCCTCTTCTTTTTAGTGTGTGCTCTGAAAATACCATTGAGTGATTTGGGTCTGGCTGCTGGTGAAAGGATCACAACTATTCAAGGCAGTGGCCACAGCATCTGTCCCTGTCTCTGCTCAGAGGTAGATCAGACATCTTCAAATATAATTTTCCTCAGTGTAGTCAGAGAGAAAAAAAGCATCAACACTCCCCACATGGCTCAATGTTCTCCTGTCCATCACTTCAGAAACCAGCTTATGGCAATGGGCTAAAAAAAAACTATGGTAGTTAATTTTGTCTTCAGAGTAGAGCATGTTTGGTTTTTCTACTCAGTATTACACTTAATTATTCCTTTTTTCCAGGAGTGTCATTCTCTAAGTTTTCCTGTGATGTTTTCCCCTCTGCCCTGTTGTGAACACGACTGCAGTGGGATTTTCTAAAAGAGTTTAATGCATCCAGACATGACAGTGGGAAAAGGAGCTGAGGTGGTGTTAGTATAAATTGTTTATTCCAAAACTAGAGTGAGAAAGAGCTTCAAAAAGCCCTGAGAGACAGCATTAGGGAGCCATGGGCTATTTCCTTTATACTTCAGTAGAATCTCTTTGCTTCTGTGTCACTGTTTCCAAATAAAAACGAGTTGAATACAGGGAGAAAGAACATCAATTCTGAGTGCCTTTCTCAGGCAGAATTCTGCAGACACTAGAAAGTTCTCATAAGCAAGGAATTCTAGGCGTGGCAGCAAGGAACTTTTAATTCTTGTACAGCAATTTCAAACTCCTTTGGTGAGAAAGGATGGGGTTGTATGCTGAAACAATTTGTGACAACACAAATAGCTCTACTTCCACACTTTTCAATGAGTCTGATATGCTCTAGGTGATGCCACTGTCAAGCTGGGCTTCAGACATAATTTACATCATTTACTGATTTATGTAAGCAGGGTTCTTGCTAATTTCTTGTTTGCAATGTGGCTGTGCCAGTTAGGATATTTCCTTCTCTGTTGGAACTCCAAAAACACTTAGCAAAACATATATATATGTATGTATCTCAGTCTTTTAAGTACTTTTAAAGGCCTTCATTTTTAAAAGTTATTTTAAAAATACATTTAGAATGTGCATCTCCTTTAAAATTTTGGATTCTTGTACATCTGCACTTAACAGCAATAAAAGACAAGTGAAATGCCAATGCTGAGAACACCAAATCATGTCTGTGCTGGGTGCTTTAGTGTATTTAAATCTTACCCATCCTGTTTCTAAATCATGCAGCTATTTCAGGTGGCTTTTAGGTGAGCACATGGCCCAGATGGCAGCTACTCTCTGTTCCAACACTTCCTCCACACAGACAAAAAGATTGTGGGCTATACTAGAGATTCCATCTACCAGTTCATATTCCACATTCCAAGGAATATGAACAAAATTAATTGGCCTTTCTGTAGCTGTTTTTAAGTAATTTTTAAAACATTTTTTAAAGGATTTAAAGGATTTTTAAAGGATTTTTAATGGATAAAACATTTTTAAGTCTCTCTTCACTCCTTAGGGACACATGAGAGTTTCTTCATTGTGCTCAGCAAACACAGGCAGGCAGAGGTTCTCTTTAGTGCAAGAGGCTGATTCCCAAATCTACCTTCTCCAGTTTGAATTTCTGCACAGTGCTTCCCTTTTATAGCATTTACAACAAAAGTCTGCAGCTTTATACCAGAGTAAAGAGAAAACAAAACAAAAACAAAAAAGCATATTAATTCATCCATCTTATATCCAGTTTATTTAATACCAGAGCAGTAAATACAAATAAGAGTTCTGGAATCTGGCAGTGCTAGAACAAGATAAAGCTACAACTGTTTGTCAGTGGAATCCTGTGTGGTTTGGGAAGCTAGAGGGTGTGTACATGAATAATCTGTACCTTCCCTCTCATAGATATTGACCTTACAGTTAAAATAAAATGCTCCTGATATGGCAGAGGATCTGCAGAAAAACAAAGCAGCCCCGTGCCTATCAGCTGAGAACTATGTTCCAATATTTGTAGTCTTATGACAAGTGAAATAAAACAGCATCTTTTGCTTATAAAAAGAATGTGATCTTTGGTCAACACGATATAATGTGCTTTAGTACTGTTTTGCAACCTTACTGCTGAGATTATATGTAACATTTTTATGTTGTCTTGTGGGTGAACACTTAGAAACTGAAAATAACCTTTCTAGTTTCAATGCAGGTAAATTCAGAGCAGAGCAGGCATCCTACAAAGACTGAATCCCAGCTGTCCCCTGGAGTGGGTAGGAGGCACAAAGGCATCTTCAGATCACTTCCCTTCCATAATTTCTGGATGAGCACAGCACTTGCAGACACGCTGGGCTAAGCCCTTATTTAGCTGTCTGGAGTAAGAGCTCTGAATGTCAACTGACAACACATTTACACCACTCTGATGTTTAAAATCCACATCTGAGGAGTGCAGCTAGCAGCACTTAGTGCTCTCTGCAGTGGCATTTCAATGCCACAAGGATGAGTAGTTGTAAGGACATTGGTTAAAAAGGAAAAAACACTCTCTGTGAGCACAGGTCTCACCAGCAGGCTGACCTTTAAATGCAGGCAGACATCCTAAAAACCTTGTGCTCTTTGCTAGCCCTTGTGCTTTCTGCTGCCATCTGAGACTGAGCAGTCACATCCACCTTACAGCCACTGAAACTTTGTTAAAACTCACAAAAACTGTCCTGTGAAAAGGATCAAACCTTATGCTGGCCCTTGCTGTAAAATTATTTCACTCAACAACCACCTTGCCAAAACAGTCCAGTGCTCACTGACTGACATTTCACCAACATTTCTGTTCCCACACTCCTCAACCCTCTCAACTTTCTTTCATCACTCATGGAATAAAAAGAAAAGATAGTGAAACAGGACACAATAATCCTTTATATATCTGTTTCTCTATTCTGGTGCCTCTGCAAGGCAGCTTTGCAGGTAAATACCTTTTGTAGATTTGGTGTCCAAGCTTGTAATTCATATGAATTTCAGCAAGTGTAAGGCACACAAGGACCTGAGTTAAATACAGATACATTACAGCATGAAGCCGCAGTATTTTGTTTTTCTTTTGTGCAAATGTTCTTGCACACACACACAAAAAAAACCCCTACTCAGAATTCTGAAGATTTTGATCAGCAAGGCTGAGTTTACAGGATATTATATGGCCCTTAGGGACATGGTTTAGTGATAGACTTGGCAATCTTTGGTTAATGGTTGGATTTTAAGGGTCTTTTCCAATATAAGAGAACCTGTGAAATAACTTTATACTTCTGTTGCACCTGGGAGCTCTATCCAAGACCATGCTGGTGTTGAATAAATTCAGACTTAACCTCTCCTCTGGAGCAGCTCACAGTTTAAGTGGCACAGGCTTAAACACAGGCCTAAATCTGTGGCAGAGCTTGAAATAGAAGGTCAGGTCTAGGTCTAGACCATTCTATCTCTCACCTTTGGTTTCTACTGCCTTACTCCTCCAGATATTGACCTCTGGAGGAAATTCAGTGAATCCCAAGAGCTGCCTCTGCTCCATTATTTCAGCTTATTCCAAGTTCAAGGCTAACCACCTCTTACACAGATTTCCTTCTCTTTCCAAACACATTGTTGATTAACTTGGCCATTGACTTGGAACCACTGGGTCTTCTCTTTTCCTTCACTTTGAAATTGGAAGTGATGTTCCTCAGGACTTTGGTGAACATTGCCACAACTTCCTGATAATGCTCTGCTGCAGACAGTTCACAGAATTGGCACTTGTTATCTATTGCCAGCTTCTGTCCTTCATCCCAGCCAACTTCCCTCATGTGGCATAAATCCTGTTTATTGCCAACCAAAAATATTGATGACTCCACCACTCTGAAATGAAAAAGGTTCCAGTTAGAGAAAAGATGTATACATTGAAAAAACAAAAATTAAAAAAACAAACAAAAAACAAAACAAAACAAAACAAAAAAACCCAAAAAAACCCAAAAACAAACAAAAAAACACCCACAAAAAAAACCCACAAAAAAAACCCACAAAAAAACCCCTAAAAAACCAAACCAAACCAAAAACAACAACAACAAAAAAAACCAAAAAAAAAACCCAAAAACAAAAACAAAAAACCAAACAACAACAAAACAAAACAAAACAAAACAAAACAAAACAAAAAAAACCACCAAATGAACTAACCAGCTCCCTTACCCTGCCAGGAAGAATTCTAGTTTTCCATTTGGCCAAGAATTTTCCAAACAAGCGTTTCTCTACCAGTAGATTTTAATTTTGTTTTTCTCTACTCAAAGAATTAATGTATTGTTTAATACACTCTTTTTTTCATGCTCTGTGCTGCTGAGTATATTGTCAGCACCTGGATTTCATGAAGAAGCCACCTGATCATTATCTCCATTTGCAGGTAGCAGAGCAGAGCCCAGGAGATACATCAGTGTCAGTGGCATAACTCAGAAGGAAAACAGGAAATATAACTCCAAGTTTCTGCTAAAATTATTCCTTTCAGAAATTAACCTTAATAAAGAGAGATCAGCAGTAAAACAGATAGAAAAATGGGGGTTTTACTCTGCTTCTGATACAGGCAGAAAGTTTCACTCTTTTATTTAAAAAGCACCTCAGCTGACTGATGCAGGAATACACATCACCCTCCACCTCCACAGCTGCAATTCTGGTGATTTTTGTTTTTTAATACTTTCTTTCTTATTATATGGCCACCCATGTGCACAAATGATGTTGGGGTCACCACTAAAGAATTTTAGGAGATATTTGTGGTCCTACTTTCCTTTCTTGTGGGAAATGCTTCCTTCAGCCCCTGTATTTGTGCATTTCCATTGGTAACTGACTGGGAGAGTAAAAGCACAGAGTGACTATGCCAGGCTTTTTTACCCAAGTAAATCACAGCAGAAATGTTTATGGCAATCAGTTAAATACTAGTTCTGTAAGAAAGAAGAACCAAATTCCTGATGCACTTGGGTTTGGAGAGAGTGGAATAGATTGGAATTTGCCACACATTTTACCTTATTGTTGGTATTGCGTTACATCGCTTGGGTGCTGCTGGATTTTAGTTACTACTAGGATGGTCTGCAAGCTCACAAAAGTGAGCTTTTTTTTTTTCTCAGCTTTTCTCTATGTTTGCTGAGGGAAAAAAAATAAAATGAATGATGCCACTTACTTTTTGCAGCCCCCAGTGTGAGCCTCTCGGATCCTGTAGAGCAGAGCCTTGGCAAAGGCGAAGGACGCTCTGTCGCTGATGTCGTAAACGATGATGAACCCATCAGCCCAGTGCAGCTCATCTGTGAGGGACAGCTTCCCCTGCCGGGGCTGCAACAAGGTCAGATGCACAAAAAATGTTATTTCTGTCACTTCAGAGCCTTTTCTTTGTCACTGTGAATGTGAGGGCAGAGTAACTTCAATGGGTCTGGGTGCTGGCGTTGAATTCAGGTTAGTGCTGCTCCAAAAGCCGTATAAATAACCAGCATCAAAGATGGCACTTTGGATTATTGACAAATTCATTATTTCACAACCTGTGCAGCCATTGCTTATCCTTAATATTCTGCAGGGTTACATGAGGGTGAAACACACAGGAGCTGCAAATATTTGTGTGTTTTGTGGTTATAGCTCTGGTTTGCATGTTCCTAATAGTCTGACTACAGTGAGCTTAATGATTTCCCTCATGTTTTCTATTCTCTATTCTCTATTTTCTATTTTCTATATATATATAATATATATATATTATATATATATTCTCTATTTTCTATTCTCAATTCTATTGAATTGTTCAAGTTTCAAACACTAATTACCCATATGTTCAATTCTTGAAGAGAAAAAATCCTCTTTCAGTCTTCAGTTAAGTTCAACAAAAGTAGTGACAAAAGTCACTTGAGTGATAATGGGGTTATAATAATCCTCCACTTTCTTCACACCAAGAAACTGCCACATTCCTGATTTCCAGAAAGGAACAGCTGTAAACTGTCCCATTAAGCAAAGCAGTGTCATTCCAAAACTATTTAAAATTAGCTTATCTTTGCACGTGATTTGGCAGCAGCTAGCAAGACCATATGACCTAAAATAGATAAAATACTGGAAGCTGATCAGAAAAAAAAATTGAAACATTTACTTTGCTAAACAGCTAAAGTTAGGCCTTGCTCCCAAGGGAAAAAAAAAATAGTATAAGACAGCTCAGAGAGCACTAACCCAAAAGGGAGTCTGGAGAGGCAGTGTGATCACCCAGACCTAGGTCTGCACGTGTTACACAGTACCTAAGCTTTTCTAGTCCTGTAAATTAAGTAAATTAATACAAAATTTTATTTCAGAGTTGTTTACTGTGATTAAATTTGTATTGTCAATGTGTACAAGCTGCATTAGGGCTTTCCTTGGGGAAGGAAATCATTCTGTGAATGCAAGTTTTACTTCCAGGCCTGTCTACTTTGACCATTTGTGCAGCCATTTAATAAACTGATTTATCAGCTAAAGTTCATTCATTTAGGGTATTTGAGAAAACTGCACATAATCCAAACACTTATCTCTATTTACCTATGCAAAGCAAATGTGATAAGTTATTTTTTGTAGTATTCTTACAAAATTCAAAAGTATTTACAGAAAATTTCAGCAATGAAGGATTTCTTTGATGAAATGGGAAAGTACTCAGTAGTTCTGAGCCCTAGCAACTATAAAATTTCATTTAAAAAAAAAAAAAAAAAAAAAGAGCAGGCACAAATTCCAACAACCAATATTTGTAACCCTTTGACCCTTTTTACCATCTACATAAGTAATGGAGAGCAGCTTTTCTTTACCCTCCTCCTGCTAAATTCTTACCTGTGAACAAGGGTCATAAATTTCCAGGTGTATCTGCCTCCCATCCAGGCACAAGTGTTTAGTGTAGATGCATTCTGACAGATAAACATTGTACAAAGAAAATCAGTGTTACTGACTGGGAATGANTAAACGATGATGAACCCATCAGCCCAGTGCAGCTCATCTGTGAGGGACAGCTTCCCCTGCCGGGGCTGCAACAAGGTCAGATGCACAAAAAATGTTATTTCTGTCACTTCAGAGCCTTTTCTTTGTCACTGTGAATGTGAGGGCAGAGTAACTTCAATGGGTCTGGGTGCTGGCGTTGAATTCAGGTTAGTGCTGCTCCAAAAGCCTTATAAATAACCAGCATCAAAGATGGCACTTTGGATCATTGACAAATTCATTATTTCACAACCTGTGCAGCCATTGCTTATCCTTAATATTCTGCAGGGTTACATGAGGGTGAAACACACAGGAGCTGCAAATATTTGTGTGTTTTGTGGTTATAGCTCTGGTTTGCATGTTCCTAATAGTCTGACTACAGTGAGCTTAATGATTTCCCTCATGTTTTCTATTCTCTATTCTCTATTTTCTATTTTCTATATATATATAATATATATATATTATATATATATTCTCTATTTTCTATTCTCAATTCTATTGAATTGTTCAAGTTTCAAACACTAATTACCCATATGTTCAATTCTTGAAGAGAAAAAATCCTCTTTCAGTCTTCAGTTAAGTTCAACAAAAGTAGTGACAAAAGTCACTTGAGTGATAATGGGGTTATAATAATCCTCCACTTTCTTCACACCAAGAAACTGCCACATTCCTGATTTCCAGAAAGGAACAGCTGTAAACTGTCCCATTAAGCAAAGCAGTGTCATTCCAAAACTATTTAAAATTAGCTTATCTTTGCACGTGATTTGGCAGCAGCTAGCAAGACCATATGACCTAAAATAGATAAAATACTGGAAGCTGATCAGAAAAAAAAATTGAAACATTTACTTTGCTAAACAGCTAAAGTTAGGCCTTGCTCCCAAGGGAAAAAAAAAATAGTATAAGACAGCTCAGAGAGCACTAACCCAAAAGGGAGTCTGGAGAGGCAGTGTGATCACCCAGACCTAGGTCTGCACGTGTTACACAGTACCTAAGCTTTTCTAGTCCTGTAAATTAAGTAAATTAATACAAAATTTTATTTCAGAGTTGTTTACTGTGATTAAATTTGTATTGTCAATGTGTACAAGCTGCATTAGGGCTTTCCTTGGGGAAGGAAATCATTCTGTGAATGCAAGTTTTACTTCCAGGCCTGTCTACTTTGACCATTTGTGCAGCCATTTAATAAACTGATTTATCAGCTAAAGTTCATTCATTTAGGGTATTTGAGAAAACTGCACATAATCCAAACACTTATCTCTATTTACCTATGCAAAGCAAATGTGATAAGTTATTTTTTGTAGTATTCTTACAAAATTCAAAAGTATTTACAGAAAATTTCAGCAATGAAGGATTTCTTTGATGAAATGGGAAAGTACTCAGTAGTTCTGAGCCCTAGCAACTATAAAATTTCATTTAAAAAAAAAAAAAAAAAAAAAGAGCAGGCACAAATTCCAACAACCAATATTTGTAACCCTTTGACCCTTTTTACCATCTACATAAGTAATGGAGAGCAGCTTTTCTTTACCCTCCTCCTGCTAAATTCTTACCTGTGAACAAGG
The DNA here is from genome assembly GCA_013400215.1 of Cisticola juncidis. Taxonomy (NCBI): domain Eukaryota; kingdom Metazoa; phylum Chordata; class Aves; order Passeriformes; family Cisticolidae; genus Cisticola; species Cisticola juncidis. Next base: position 73,796 of record VXBR01012081.1, on the reverse strand, counting down.
GTCATAAATTTCCAGGTGTATCTGCCTCCCATCCAGGCACAAGTGTTTAGTGTAGATGCATTCTGACAGATAAACATTGTACAAAGAAAATCAGTGTTACTGACTGGGAATGACAGGGAAAACAAACAAACAAACAAAAGGCAACAGTGAAGTTTGATAATATTGAGGATTCCTTAAATACTGGTTACTTCATTGGTTTCTCAAGACATTTAGAAATTTTGTCTCTGGTCTGTTTTTTTGGCAGATGAGGAGGGTTGTTAGGGAGGGAATTTTTGTTTGTTTTATGATTTTGGTTTTGTTTTTGTTGATTGGTTGTTTGCCTTTTTTTCTAAACACACACACTGGAAACAAACCTATTTAATTTTCTACCAATCAACCCCTTAGGCAGACCAACACCATTTCACTGTGGTGCTCCCATTGAAGTCTTGTTGAATGAACACTTTCCAGTTTTTATCATTCAGCTTGGTATCAGGGCTCAGGATTATAAAAGTAGTCAGCCAGATGATGTGCAGTCCTGATTCTGCACAAAAGTTGTTATTTAGCAATAATATTTATTTACCATGGCTTCTGGTGCTTTAGGAGTTCTCATACCAGGCAGTATCAGATCAGGAGTATTTACAGCACAATGTCATTAGGATCTAGTCCAAAAATATTTCTGTAGCAGCTCAGATTTAGGATTCTCCACCAGGACTGGCAGCACTGGGAGCTCTGCTGTAGACACACCATCACTACTATTTTAAGCAGCAAGAGTTTTAAGCAAGTGTGACCAGTTTGTGGTTGCCAACAGGCTTTCTACACTATCATTTGTCATTTTCTCAATCCCAGGGACAAGAATTGGTGTTGACACTACAGAAAACACACTTAAAACAGTGTAATGAGGGATCCACTGTCATCTCTGGAGCTCAGCACCTTCAGCATCCTTCATGCTCCTCTTAAGAATTTATCTGATGATAAACTATCAGCCCCAAGCACCTCAGGGTATAAAATCCTAGCCCCTTGTTTGTTTCCTTCATTAAACAAATTTAAAATTATTACTTTGACTCCACCAGAAGTGGCATGATCTTTATTTTACCTCCCCTATTACCACTTTCCTCATCTCCAGAAATAGCACTGAACTTATCTTCCAACAAACATTTGTTAAAAAATGAAAATATTCTGGGGGTTTGGCATGCCTTTTACAGGAATTGCAGTACTGGAGGCTGAGAACAGAGCCTGATTTTGGTTGTAGGTAGCTTGGAACACACACAGAACACAGAGAGCACATAATTTGTATGTGGTAGCTTAGACCTAGAGTAGCAGAGAGACACAAACTCTCTGCTCAGTCTGTGTTTGTATAATAAACAATGGTAGAGCACACATGTATAATTGCAGCTCTTCAGAATAAGTTTGTTTGGACATATTAAAATTCAGCTTAGTACTTTTTTTTTTCCTTTGTTATTTATAGATGACTAAAAGCTACTCTGGTTCCTGTGGGGGCAAAACAAAAAGTGGAGCAGGGAGAGAGGGGTACATGGCAAGTCTGTGCCTCGTTAAGTTTTGGGACTTCTGCCCCGTCAGCTGGGGTGGCAGTTCCAAAGTTCCTTGTGCATCATCTGAACAGTATTTCCACCCGGGATGGAACAGTCCAATCCCTGCTTTGCCACCTTCCGAGGGTTAGGAGTGTCTTAACCATCGGCATCGTTCTGGCTGTAACATTCTGCCTTTCCCCAAAGCCGTCACACCAGAGCTCTCCTGCTTCACTGAGAGCTATCCGAGCTATGCTTTGATTAACCACCCGTGCCACAGCAACAGTCTGGAGCCGAGGAGGGGATATTCAGTCGAAAAGGTGTCGTTTGGGGGTTTTTTCAGTCTTATTTTTTTACTCTCTGCATCTCTCTGATGGAGCTGACACGACCCATCCCTCGCAGCCCTCTGCTCTGCCCGTCCGCAGCCCCTCTGCGCTTCCGAGCCTCCTCTCCCCACACCCCGCTCGCCCTTCCCTCCCCAGGCCCTGCACCCTCGCACCAGCACCGAGCGGAAACCCGAACCTGCCCGCCAGGTCCTGCGGCACCGCGGCTTTACCAAATATCTCCACCAAAGAGGCGCTTGAGGCGCCGCTTCTTGCTCTCCGCAGGGAAGCTTCCCCACCTCCATCCCTGCCTCCCTCCATCCATCCCTCCATCCCTGCCTCCATCCATCTCTCCCTCCATCTCTCCATCCCTGCCTCCATCCATCTCTCCATCCATCCCTCCATCCCTGCCTCCATCCCGGTCTCCATCCCTCCATCCATCTCGGTCTCCATCCCTGCCCGCTGAGCGCGGCTCTCACCGGCGCTGGACGCGTATTCTCCGATGAACCTCCTGGTCAGGAACCGCACGGCCAGCGCTGCGGGAGGGGAGCAGAGCCCGGCTTAGAGCAGAGCCCGGCTCAGGGCAGAGCCCGGCTCAGCGCAGAGCCCGGCTCAGCGCAGAACCCGGCTCAGCGCAGAACCCGGCTCAGGGCAGATCCCGGCTCAGGTCAGAGCCCGGCTCAGAGCAGACCCGAGCCTCCTCTCCACCAAACCCGGGCCTCCCCTGCCCGTCCCGTCCCTTACCCGACTTGCCGGCCCCGCTGCCGCCCAGCACGGCCACCTTCACCTCGGCCATGCCTCCGCCGCGCCGCCCCCGCTGCCCGGCAGCCTTTAAAGCGCCTCTGGCGACACCGCCCCGCATCCCGTTCATCCCTCATCCCTGTCCTCATCCCGCCTCCTCCCGGCTCCCCGCCCGCCGCAGAGGGAGGTGCAGCTTCCCCCGGCGGGGCCCGGCCTCTCCAGCTTCTGAGAGGAGCTTTGCTCCTCCTCATCCTCCTCCTTCTGTTCATCCTCATCCTCCTCTTCCTCCCCTCGATTCCCCCATTGCCGTCCCCCGCCGCGCTAACTTTGCTCAGGTCGCCTTCCTGCCGCCTCCTCCTCCCCTCGGGAGCTCAGGAACTCAGGGAAAAGGAAAACAAGAAAAACAAAAGAAAAGAGGGGGAAAAAAACCCCAACCTCTGTGTGTGTGTTAAAAAACGAAAATGTTCTGGGGTTTGACATGCCTTTTACAGGACTCGCAGTACTCGAGGCTGAGAACAAAACCTCCGTGTGTGTTTGGTTTTGCTCTAAGTTTGTTTTGCAGCCTTGGCATCGTTCCATACCAGGAATATGAAAAGGAAGAAACTAAAGTGATTTTTTTTCCGCCCTAAGTGATTTTGGAGGTAACTTGCNTTTCGGCCCTAAGTGATTTTGGGAGGAATTTTAAAATAAAAAAAAAAAAAAAAAAAAAAAGTTTTAAAATAAGACAAGGAATATCAACCTAAAATAATTAAACAGTCTTGTGATAGAGAAATATTTATTTAAGGTTTAAAAACCCCAGACTCAATACCTGACTTGACTCAAATAACAATTTAAAATTCGGTTTCTTCCATCCCAGGTGATTGCAAAACTCTTAAGGGATGAAAACAGTTTTTATTCTCTGTCAATTATGTTATTTACATAAGAAATTAAAAACAAACAAACAACTCCCCCCAAAAAATCTCACAAACCAAAAACAGCTGTGGTAAAAAATGTTGCAGAAATCCATGACATTTCAGGGAAGATTAACCTTTGCCACCAGGTTATTTGGTATATTGTTTGGGGGAGGGGGTTGTTTGTTTTTGTGGGTTTGTTTTTGTTTTTCTTAAGTAAATTTTCATGTCAAATTTGACAGAAATTATGACCAAAGATGATTTCTGGTTGTTTGCCCGTTTGGGTGTTCACATATGAAAAAGAGAAATTAAAAAAAAAACAAAAACAAACAAAACAAAAAAACAAACAAACAAACAAAAAAACCCCCACCCTACTGAGATATTAGAAAAATGACACCCACAAAAATACATAGTGAAAAAACTTATATCATTTCCATCAACTGGAAAAAAACCTGCAAATTTGCATTTTATGAGCAATTAAGACTCGACTTCTTTTAGGAAATATCAAAAGGACCAATTTAATTAATGTCTTTTTGATTTTTTTATTAGTTAGGGAAAAAACATGGGGGGTTGTGATATGAAGAGGATTTAGAATATTAGAAAATTAGTACAAACTGTTTTTTTGGGGTTTTTTTTGACAGTCTGGAAACAAGTGTCCCATATACAAAAATTGTGGGAAGTACAGCTGATGACTTTCCCCTAAAATACATGAAAGAAACAGGGTCTGCAAACAGATTCAAGCAAAGATTAGAAATTAGATTAAAAATTAGAATTAGGAATTAGAGTAGAAGTTTTCCCTGGCTGTGAAGCTGGAAGGACAGACCACAATGAACTTTGCAGTGGATTGAAGAGCCAGCCACTACTGAAGTTTAGGGCTGAAAATGACTCCCAACTTTTCAGTTTGTGATGGAGAAGCCTTTTTAGTGATCACTGATGTTGTTTGAGTCTGCATGGATGAAAGCCCTGCTGAAAGTTCTTAAGCAGGTTACAGGGAGATAAAGCAGTGTTTGAATTCGCAGCATTTTGACCATTCTGCTATAAAATGCTGGCACAAATGTTCTTATCTGCAGTGAAGGTGTGAGATAAGCTGATCTGCAAGGGGAGATCAGGTTTTTCTGCACGGGGCTTTAGCTGGGAGTGCTGAGTTATAAATCCTTGGGGCCCTTCAGGTTTAATGTCAGCTCTTGCAGTAGCTGGGAGAGGCTCCAGGTTTTCCCCATCAGTTCAGAGATGAAGGCAGACTCCAGCTGAGCTTGTTCCTCATCATTGACAGTTCTCCCCACTCTCAAAATCAGATCTTGTGCACTTTTTGATTGTAGATATATTCTGAAAAATCTTTGAACAGTATATATGAAAGGGAGGAATTTGTTTTCCCAGCAAGGCTTACCTTGCTATAAATCCATTACTTGTATCATTATGGGTTGTTTATTTTTTAAAGATTTTATGCTTTCTTACTGTATATTTAATGCATTTTTTGATGTTTGCCTGTGCTCTGTGTTAAAATATTTGTCTGTGAGTTTATATGGCAATCTCATGCCAGTATATTTCAGATTAGTCTTTTACTGGGTCGCAGCATAAATAAGCAATTACTAAACTCTTAATTTCTGCTAGATTAGTACAGTGAAGTTCAGAGTGCAGAAGTTGTGTTATGGCCAATACATACTAGAAGAATAAAGCAGAAATTGAAAATAGTCAATATTTATTCCTAACTTGTTCTGTAGGAGATGTTCACTCTCCAAATCCAATATGTTAAATGAATCAGAATCTAAACACTGCAGGAAAATACAGAGCTGTTTCTGTGGTTGCCATGGTTTAGATCCAGGAAAACACTCAAGAAAAGATTTAATGTTCATATTGAGCTGATAAAAAGTTGTTTACATCCAACTCTGTGTCCTCCTGTGGATTCTTGTGATTTCCACAGAATTCAGTCTTAGGCTCTTGTAGCCCCTTGACTGAACAGATTGATTTGCTGATATGATACAAAAATAAACTGAAAAAATAAAGGGTTTGCATTTGGTTTTATCTTGAATCACTTAACAGAATTGACCCTGCACTGCCTCCCAAACAGTGGGACAGAGAAGGATGTGGGAATATGTGACCATGAGCAGGATGAAGGACACAGCTGCACCTTCCAAAAGCAGCCTGCAGTTGGGGCAGCTTTGGAAGAGTTGGGCAGATTTCAGCTCAGCAAGTCTGGGAACAGCTTTCCTGCTTCCCAGGTTTCTGGAAGGGGTCTCTGTGTTTGAAAGTTCATGGAGATTGATGTCACACAGTCTTTGATTTCTGGGAAAAGATGGGCTTTGCATCCATCCTCAGGAAAAGCACAGAAGGGACAGTGGCTTACGGGAAGGGATCATTTCTGCTCAACATTTCCTGGAAAACTCCTTTTGGTTTTGCCATCCCTTTCCCCTGGAAGAGGGACTGAGTGACTGGAGGGAGTGCAGCAAAGACTGCCAGCATGACCAGGGGCCTGGAGCACCTTCCCTGTGAGGAGAGGAACATTTTAGCCCCCCCTGCACATCTGAGGAACTTGTTGAGGAGCTGAAACCAGGCTCTGGATGTGCTGCACTGTGGGAGGACCAGACACAGCAGGCTCAGATTAAAAAGGGAGGGTTTCACATTGGATGTAAGGGAAATTCTACAGTCTGACAGATTGCCCATCCTCACAGACTGGCTAGGGAAATGGCCAGGGACATGAATTCCAAACTGGACCATTGAGGGGTTGTCATCAGTGTCACAAAGTCCAGAGGAGATCCAGTCACCAGTTGTGTCCCCAGTCACCAGTAATGAGGACAATGTTGTCCAATATCCTCAATCACAGCCTGGATGACAGGACAGTTTCTCACTGACTGTACCCTTATTTGATGGTAAACATAATTGAATGTCCTTTTAAGTCCATTCCTATTTCATTTATGATTGAGCCACAAAAAAGCATCCTTAAAAGATCTTGGAAGTTCCTTAAGGTACTGTTGTTGTAAAATGTCAGCCATGTGAGAAGAGGCTGAGCACTCCAAAATCCATCAGCCACAGCAGGCAATTCATAACACACTGTGTGATTTTCCTTGCATTCTATAATGGGCTTGTACTCTTCTAAAACAGTCCCAGAGAATTTGCAAGTAGGGTATAATTAGAGTTATTCATTAGTGTGTTGTAGTGTGTCATTCTAGTGAGAACACTCCAATGACTCCGGGTAGAACTGCCCTTGGAAAAATGGCACTTACACTCCTGAGCTTTTTAATAAGCCTATGACACTGAAACTGTGATTCGGCTTAAAATTTTATGGTCAGTTTTTATAATTAAGTGCATCATATTTTCATTTAATGCTGCTTAATGTTTTACCAAGAGCAGTTCCATCAGAATGAGGTGCTCACAGTCCGAGTGTTCAGGCACAGAAATCTACTGCAGATAGAAATGGTAAAAAATAGATATTTTGGTTATGATCTGCATATAGATAAAAAACAGAGATTCTGAAGTGATTTTTATAATCCAAATTCTTACTAAAAATTATACTGTTTATGTTTTTGAACTTTTCTCTCTCTGGGCAGTGGAAACTGTTACAGTTGAGTATGGCCAATGCCATTTTCAGGTTCTCATTAAGGGTTTTGTTTAGCTTGATGCAGCAGATAATGCAGAGAGTTCAGGGCTAGAATCACTAATTTAGAGTAATTACCATTAGAAATAAAACAAAAGGCATGGACTATTTTTCTTGGTCTCAAATCTAGTAGGAGCTGGCCCAACTCAAGTTTGTCTTGATTGTATCACACTAAAAGTCTCTCTGGCAAGGACCTCGCAGCTTTCTGGCTTATAAACAAAGAGAAAAATACAATATATTCACAAAATGCTTTTGCGTTTGGGTTGTATTTAGTTGGTTTTGTTTAAGGTTTTTTGATGCTGTTTTTGTTTCTGTGTTTTTTGGGTTTTGTGGGTTTTTTTGTTTTTTTGTTTTGAGGGCAATGTGTAAATTTATTTCTGACAGTCTTTGGACTTTGGCTGTGGGAAGTTCCTACAGCAGGCTCTTATGAGAAATTTATAAACGATTTTATTTTCATGCACACAGTGAGGATAATGGTAGTACAAAAAAAAATAAAATAAAACTCAAAGGTAGCTGTAGGATTCTGGAATTCAGGAATAGAAACAAACCCCAGGTATATAACACTGCAGAGCATATTGTAGAGGCACTAATGGGGATCATGACTGTGAGGAAAAAACACCTCGGGGTTTAACATCTGAATCTTGAATTGTTTTAGATGTTTTGTGTGCCCACAGCTGCTGACTGCTGCTGAAAGAAGCAGGAGGAAAAAGAAGAATAGAAACACGTGCTCATCATAGGTATTTTCATGTAAATACCCAGTCGCAGACAGTTTATTTCAGAATTAGTTCACTGGAATTTTAATTAGCTGAGGTTCTATAGGAAGCTTTAATTAGTGTATAGGAAACTGCAAGTGCTCAGAACACACTCATATAGTGATGACAACTCTGTGTGTGGGGTGGGAAGAGTCTCTGCTTCCAAGAGAGCTAAACAAATTGGAAAAGATGCACTGAAACCAGGGACCAAGCAGATTTTACTGAATGGATTTGCAAAAGCAGAGAAGGCAGACAGGGGAAAAAACATCAATTTTAGCATGTTCTGCTGGGGACAACCCTTTGTGGTAAGAATGCTGCAGTGAAGGTAATGAATTTTGGATTTGAAACTCTCATATGGCTGGATTATGTCTTTGCTTATCTTTTTGTTCTGTTTCCCTTTGGAGGCCTGCTGGTGCCTCAGAATCAATTGTTGCCCAGAGGGCAATGAAATAGGAGAATTTTAATGGCCCTGCACCTTGAGGATTTGCATTACAATGTTGCTGCTCCATTTAAAGGGCTCAAATATTGTCAGTGTGAAAAGTCCTGAGTACGGGAAGCCAAGAGTGTTTTGAGTGTGGAGCTATCACAGTTTATAAAATACAGCCTTAATCAGGGGGGTGTGCTTACCTTCTAGATATGGTTGAGAATCAGAGGTTTTCCACTTTATTATGAAACTGGTCTGCAGGTTCCATCAGAGACAGAGTAGGTTTTGTTTTCTATCATATCCTTGGCTTGATTTATTAAAAAAAAAAAATCAGAAATCCTTCTGTTAGTTGAACTGAAAACAAATGGATGCAGGTCTCCAGTGATCTGAGCTGGGTCAATAGGGATATTTTCTGCCTGTCTAAATCATAGTGAGATTTTTTTTTTTATGTTCACTTTGTGTGTCGTAAGACTATCATTTATAAGATAAGAGCCTCATCCTGTTCCTGCTGCAGTCAATGGGTGTTTTTGCAATTGCTTTTCAACAGCAGCAGGATTGATGACTGGAACTGAGCAGCTGCTGAAAGGTTAGTTTTAAAGCAGAATTGTGGTCAGAAAAGCAAAGTGACCCTGTCAAGCTGACATGCTGAGAGCACTACATTTATTTTTTCTCAGTGACATCCAGACCAAATCTGCTCAGTTTACAAGTCAAACATTTTTTATTGACTTCCAGAACTGCAAAGTCAGCCTCAGCCTGGAGAATCAAAGCTGTTACTTCTGCTTCAGTCTGCAGGAAGGTTCAGGATTTAGAGCTTGGTTGACATGGCACTGATGCATGCCTGCCTTCCTAAGCCTGTCCTAGCTCTGGAGGGTGAAAGCTGCTACAGGAAAAATGGATTTGTTAGGGCAGCAAACAGACATGGCTTGCAGAGATAAGGAGAGATACTGAGGGAGTAAGGGCCATTTTTACATCTGGCTTCTAGCTGTACCTACACTTTAGTCCTTAACCTCATCCATGACAAGGATTTAAAATTTTCACATTGTTTTGCTGTGGGGCTACAGCCTAAACTGCTTCATTGTGGAATATGTTTTCCAGAAGTGCTTGTTTTTTTTGTGATAAAGCTCATTTCAAGGTCAGTTTAAAACTTCAGAAGCTGCATCTGAAGGAGGTGACTCCTTCCAGATCGTGCAATTGCTTATTTACTCTCAAGGGTTCACCAAGGAATATGGACTGGAGAGCTAATTCAGTTTATTATTTAAGAGATCTTAATATTATAATTGCAGGGGGGGCTTCAGCAGGTGCCAGCTTGTCCAATCTGTGCTTTGATCTGACCCTGACCTCAGAACTTTGGTGTGGCTCCCTGATTTCTGCCAAGCTTTATACCTCACATACTGTGCTGGATAATGCTTGATGTCAGTCTGCTCTCTGAAACTGCAGCTATTTTTAATGTCAGCCAAGTATTAATGACTCCTCTGTAAGGGTGAGCATGCCCTACTCTCCTTGAACTCACGTGAACTCCTTGGATGCTACAAAAGCTCAGATTTTTATTGCTGGAGATTTTTCTCATGCCTTCTCTAGGTTTGGGGTTTTTTTTATCTTTTATCCCTCAAATTCCATGAAAAGTCACAAAAATATTGCTGTTTGCTTTCATCTCTAGAGTTCTTCCTTTCTTCTGTCGTTTGCAGAACTGTTCGGTGAGTTTGTTAATCTGCAGGTGAGACTTCTTTTTTTTTTTTTTTTTTTTTT
>VXBR01012081.1:35818-60959 GCA_013400215.1 Cisticola juncidis | reverse complement strand
TTTTTTTTTTTTTTTAGTTTGTGGTCCTTCTGAGCACAATCTTGCTATTCAAAGTTCTTTAACGAAATTTATATCACTTTAAAAATGAGAGTATTTTATTTAAGAATAGTGCTGTTTTAAAGAGTGTTGATCAGAATACCCTAGGGTCCTAGTTCGAATGTGACATGTAAGTAAAGGATATTTTAGTTTAAATCATAGAATTGATTCAGTTTGGAAGGGACATTCCAAGATCATCTAGTCCAACCCTGCTGCAATGATCAGGGGAATCTTTTACTGGATTTGCTCAGAATCTTCTCCAACCTGACCCTGAATGTTTCCAGGGATGAGTAATCCACTGCTTCTCTGGGCAACCTGTTCCAATGTTTCTGCACCCTCACTGTAAAAAATTTATTCCTTGTATTGAGTTCAAATATTTTTAAAACTAAAAATCCCTTTTAGTTTAGAACCATCACTTGTCCTACTGAAAAATCTGTCCCCATCTTTCTTATGAACCCCCTTTCAATGCTGGAGGGTTGCAATAAGGCACAAACCATGCTAAATTTAGATACAGGCAGGCCATAGAAATAATTTGTAAATATATTTCAAGTCTTCTCTGTGAGTTATCCAAGAATATTAATTTTGTGTTTATGTTTCTAGAAATTGTTTAACATCTTCCTTAGTTACTAAAGGACTACAAAGTATTTTATTATCTTGTTGTGATACTAACCCACCAGCCTGCTTCTCTCTAAGCATACTAGAAAAATCTTTTGCCTCTTCTGCTTCATTAAAAATATTTTCACATAGGAATTTCCATATAGGAATTCTTCTAGTTGCTCATAAATTCTACATTTGTCAGCCAAGTTATAGCAGCATAAACTTAGATATTAAGAGGTCTGCAAACTGTGGCTCTTACTCAGGCTCTTAGGTTAAAGGAATTAATTTAAAGCCAAGGTGCTGCAGATCTGGGGGTTTACATATTTTTATGGATTTTTGTTTGCTTCAGCTTCTTGCAGTCTCATTTAAAGAATAATTCTTCTGCCATTTTCCTTAAAAATAGACAACAGAATATTGTTATGAGAGAAAAAAGAAACCCAGCCTAAACCACCACTGAGACAGTCACAGGCAACTTGGATAAAAAATGATTTTATTTAAAAATGAAGGTTTAAGAAATTAAAGTTGGAGTTACTAAAAGTAGGGGAAGGACTGCCCAAAAGTAGCAGGACTGAGCAGGGTCCCTTATCTGCCCTTATTGCACTGAGATGCCCATTTTGTGTTTGTGTTAGTGCTTCTTAGAAGGGCATTTTTATTTTATTTTAAGTTAATCATTCCCTTAGATGTACATTTTAGAGTCTTGGGAGACTCCTATGGATGACAGAACTCAAAATACACACCAGAGATCCAATTTAGAGTCACAATACCTTATTGTCAAGAAGTATTTAAAAAAAAAAAAAAAATCTGGCCAGACAAAAAAGGCAGTCTATCCTCTCTTAAACTTTAGCAAAAAATATTTGCCCTTCAGTGTGTTTGGTTTTAAGACCTGCTACAAACTGAGAGCCTGTTCTGTTTACAGCTGGCATTTTTTCCTGCAGTTAACAAAATTGCTCCTGCCTCCTTTTAAATGCAACTTGGCCACCTCCCCTGTATTGTTCTTTCATGAAGAGTATTCTTGACTTCATTGACATTCAATAATGTTGAGGTATGCTGCTAATTATTCCCAGCATGAATGCCTGCTTATAATTGCAATTTATCATGAATGCGTAAGATTGGTTAATGATTTTTTAAAATATTTTATTTTTTTCCCTTAAGTCTTGAGGGTTTTATTGTTTCTAAAGCTGCTGAATAACCTGCTGGCTTGAAAATAATAGTTAATGCATACCACCTACTGGTAATAATTACATCAAAGCTTTTTGCCCCTTCTAGTGTGCTAATACTGCAGAGCTTTATGAATTCTTGCCAGCTAAAAAGCTGATTTTTTCTTGAGTGTCATCAATGCTATGAGGAGACCTCTAGCAGATGACTTGACTGACTCATGTGTGCCAAATAGGTGTGGAAAATTCCCAGATGGAGTAAGGACAATCTCAGATGAATATAGCTCATACATAACCAACATTCTGATGTAGTGTAAGGCAATAAAGAGCCCTGAAATGAGCAAAAAGGAGATGGAAAAGTTGACTTCTCCAAATCTCTAAAAATTTCACTTCTCTAAGTCTTCTCTAATGGTGGTAATTTCCTTATTTTCTAGCTAAATCCATAGCTATGGGCTTTCTGACAGCTCAGAGCAGGCCTCTGCTGCCTGTGGCTGAGGTAATTCCTGGAGCAATTATTTAAAATTTACTTCTCTCACACTGTAACTCTCCATTTCTCCTGGGGCTGGCTCCAGTTTGGTGGGTGGCTCCCCTCTGCAGTTTTTTTTTTGCCTGGAACTCATTGTTTTAAGGCTGGGAGTCATAATTTCTGCCTTGGAAGGAACTCTTTTGTATAGAGTATTGAATTTTATTCCCTTGTTTCTCCAAGTTTCTATGTAGAGAATGGAAGTGGCAACAAGTACACTCATATATATTCTGTTAATAAGGATTAGCTTTGTGTATTTTAAACTGTAGACACTGAAACAAAATTCCTTGGCTGTTCATGATACTTATCACAATTCTCATGGACTTTGAAGTGAAGTAGATCTTTCAAAAACTAACCAAAAGTGTCATTCTGGACATTATTGAGAAGAGCACTGTCCATATGCTCACTTCTGGAGGAGGAGAAACCTTCTTTTTTGGCTATTTGGCTAAGACTTGACTCATCACTAAACCCCCAAGTAATCCTATTATATTTTCTGGACTTGCTGCTAACTACTGGATTCTTGATACTGCTAATTGAATTTGTGGCACAGGCTTTCAAAGAGCTTTAATTCCCATTATATTGTCTGTACTCCACACTGTGTGTGAAGATTCACTGAAATGTGCAGAGCAGCAAGGGATATAAAAAAGGGAGATGATGGCACGAGCTCAGAGTGACCAGACAGATTCAGAAAACAATTATGAGAAGGAAAGTGATGCTGTTTCTGCCCTGTGACTTCTTATCTGGGCTGAGACCTTGCAAGTGGCATTTGCTCTGCCTGCCTGTGAGGAGCAGCTGCTTTCCCCACTGCATTTCTCTGTGCCCTGGTTAGAAAAAAAAAAAAAAAGGGCTGGGATTTGCTGAGGAACCTCCATGAAGTTTGATTACTTTAGCATGGAGATTTTATCTTTTTTTTTTTTTTTTCCTTTCAATCAAGTATTTACTCTTGGTTTATGCGTTTGTTTGGCGGAGAGAAGATTTGAAGGGTGGATCTGTGTGAGCAGTGAAAATATTTAGTGTCTGAAGATGTGTAAAACACTGAGAAGTAATTCCTGCCTAAAAAAACAACTATCTTGTTCAGTGCAGACTTGTGTCACTTAAAACAGGTGGAATGGCATATTTTTTTTTTCTGAAGTGAAACCTTCTTGAGATTGCAAGGGGTGGGAGTTATGGCTCTTCCTTTTTTCAGTTTTTTGGGTTTTTTTTTTTGCAGTTTGGCAGCATACAGTAGAACTTTCTCCCAGAGGGCAGCTGCCTGATGAAATTCTGAGTAAATCAGGATAAAAATTCTGTGTCTGCCTTGTTTCCAGAGCTGGGCACAGGGAGAGGAGTGGGGTCAGGAGGAGCAGACACTGCTGAGCTGAGCAGGGCTCACCCCTCCTGAGCAGCTCCAAACCAGCACAGAGCTAATCCTGCCCATGATGGGTCAAAATTATTCCTGAATGACCCTGGCACAAAAGCCACCCCAAAATTGCTTTTCTTTTTCTCTTCTCCTTCCTATTCCAGCTGCAATTGGATGGATGAAGAAAAATGGCAAGCTGAGTGATTTATTTAGGGGCATGAACAGCCAAAATTTTTAAGCAGATTTATTATCATCTTAGAAAAACCAAAACATTGATACCCACACTATTTTTAGACAGGTTACTATTTTAATCTGATTCTGATTTTTTTTTTAAGAGGGCCTGTGTTTTCCCAGATATTATATTTATGTTGATACATATCTGGGATCTGTAGAGGGCAAATGCAGAGAAATAAAGCAGCCAGTAGTGACTATATTCATGTAAATCCTACAGCAGTTCAGTAAGGGATAATGCTTGGGTAAATATTGGGTTAAAAGTTGAGCATCTTGCACTCAGTGTTTTAAGGGGCCAAAGTAATTCCCATTTTTCAGTTGCAATAAGAGATTCAGCAGAATTTCGGGTTGCTGAAGCTCAGCTTGACTAGGAAAAAATGCTTACTAATTTGAAAACAAAGAAAGCCAAAAGTGAAGAAAAAGAAAAAATACTGTGCATTCCTGTTGCCACTTCAACCTATTAGTGTTGTGGAAAAAGTTGTTCTGTGATTCAGCTACAAATTCCTGGGATAGACAAGAGCTTGAATGAGATGGAGGAAGGATGGAGGAATTGCTGTTTTATCTCCAGCAGGAATTCCCAAGACCTGCTCATCTATGTATCCCATTCAAAAGCTTTCTGTTTTGTTTGGAAACATTCATCGTACATGGTTTAATTTCATCAAACTTTATTTCTTGTACTTAAAAAAAAAAAGTGCATTATCTATTTTTTCATCAAAAATGCACTCAAGGAAAAGAAAAAAAAACCCTCTTACTGCTTCTGATGTCCTGCTGTTACTCCCCAGTGTTAATGTCTGACTTTAAGATTAATTAAAATAAATATCAAGTGCTACTGAAATAATTAATAAATTATACAATTTACATTCGATTGTAAGTGGAAGAATGCCTTTCACTTCCCTTTAAAAGTCAGCATGGTTCCAGCAAGGAAGGAAGCACGTTAATTACAATGCCTCCAAGAGAATTCACAGTTTTTGCATTAGTTGATCAGAAGAGGCAAAGGAGGCAAAGAAATTATTTTAATGTTTGATACTTCAGTGCTTCTAGTCCCAAAGGTTGCTACTAAAATACATTAAAAAAATCTGTTGTGCCTTTCCAGCAGTTTGATATTCCTGGACTTTTCTCTTTAAAAGAGTCAGAGATGTTTAGGATTTATTGCTGGTTCCATGTCACTTTTGGCATTGCAGTAACAATGGGGTTTCTCCTAACTTATAATGTGAAATCAGAATTAAGTCCTCTAACTTTTATAAAATATCCAAAAGTTTCATAGCTTTGTTTTGTTTTGCTTTTTAACATGTCATGAATAGTATTTACACACATTTTCCTGGCACAGAATGATAATAACGAAAGATTGGAGCAGCAAATATAATAAGTGTATGTGTGTGTATATATATATATAATATATATATATTATATATATATTTATTAGGTACTTAGGTACTTAATATATACTTATTAGATACTTATAAGTATATAAGTATCTAAGGTACTAACAAAATATCTGTTGTATTTGATAAAATAATTTGAAGATATCAATGCATCTTGGAATGTATTTGTCAATTTGGAAAGTAACAGAATCTGTTATTGGAACAGTGGCAAGAGGAAGAAGAATAGACAAGTGACTTCTACAAGGATGGTTATCAAATTATCTACTTCTGTGAATTATAAAATTATCTTAGATATACAATCACAAAACCAGCTATGCAGGGTCAGATTGGACAAATTTTGGAAGGGGAGGGAACTATAATTCAGATCTCTAGGAAGCTGAATGGGAGAAAAACTCCTGAAGTGGAGACCTTTGCTGTTTCCACATGAACTTTAATCCTTCTTTGATAGCTTGGGAGCTTCTCAGCCCCTGTTAAAATGTTTGGGGATTTTTGTGTTTGTTTGTTTATTTTTCCCCTCTATCACCTTATTATTTGAAACTGTGAAGAGGGCACTTGAAAAACCAAAAAGGCAAACACGTGGAAAACACGGGCCAAAAGGGATAACATGGAAAAGTTTTAAAAGGAATGGAGAGAGGGATTTGTAAGTGGAGATTTGAACTGAGCAGGGAAATTCATGTCTGCCTGGGACTCCCCGGCCTTTTCATTAAATCTTGTGCTGTCCCATTCCCTGTGCTATAATTTAATGCTGCAGAGCAGTAGGAGACAACTGAAAATAGATGTGTTGGTGATGCAGGCATTCAACAAATTATCTCAGCAGATCTGGACAATTACCTAAGTGCAGTGAAGAATGTGCCTGTTAATTGTGATGGTCATTAGCCACTTATTGCCTGCAAACCTGAACTCTTGTAGCTCTTGTTCTGCAGCTTAATTTCAGATTTACGAGTACTCAAATTAATTTCTGTACATGTTTTAATCATGTCTATTTCATTACAAGAATTATCTTTTCATTTTAGTTGCAAAGCTCTTTTTTGAGGCAGGAAAGGTTGCGTCTCTTGTAAGTTGTTAACAAACTGACATCTTGATTATAGTTTGGAAAAATTTATCAGAAATGTATCTGACAAAAAAACTCTGATTATAAAGAGTATATTCAGTGTGGATAAAGAATTCAGGCGTAGGAAAAATTCTTGGGAAAGGATTTTTTTTTGTTTTGTTTTGCTTGTTTCTAATTTGGATTAACAACATCTTTTTTTTTCTTTTTTTTTTTTTTTCCCCTCCCTGGGGGGAAAAGTGGGGAGCACAACCAAAAGAATATCTGTTTGATTTGATAATGCTGATTACTATTAGGTTTTGACCTAAAGGCTCATTAACCTTTGTCCCAGAAAGCTTATCTAAATAATTCAGCGTTTATACTGGGAGTGAGGGAGCAGAGGATGTGGATTTTTGAACTCTTGGAACATCACTGGCTCTGCATTTAGAACAGACTTGACCTTTCTCAGGCTCAGGTCCTGGGCTCAGTGTTCACCAGATTTTCTCAATGACTTTTATTTTGAAGGAGGGGGAAAAGTCCACATTAGTCTGGCTTCAGAATGTTCTTAATGCAGGTTTTAGTTTACAAAATTAATACCTTCAGAATACAAAATGTTTGAGGTAAATGTCATGGAAAGAGAATATTCTGCTTCGTGGTCAATTTTGTGGGGTATTTGCTGTTTCTTGCATGGCTTGGGGAAGACAGATGATGTTGATGCTTTAGAGACTTCTTGGAAATTATTTAAATATATTTCACTGCACTCTGGCACTGTGAAAAAGAATAGCAAGATCAAGTGAGGGGAAATACTTGTGTCAATTTACTGTACATCTGTCTTTGCAGCTGCAGCAGTGTGGCTGCCTGGTTTTATTCCATTTCCAGATGAGTGGACATACCCATAGTGACTTCCATCAGTTAAATCTATGTATTTGTGATAGATACACAATGCAATTAAATGTTTTTTTCTATAGAATTCAATATTTTATCTTAACTGTTCATATTCTGTAGATGCAGATGCTTTACATTAATTAGCAGAGATTAGTTAGTTAAAGGGTATTTGTGCATATTAACTTCTCTGATGAAAACTTAAAGGGAATTTTGAGAAGCTGAGATCATCACAAGTTTGGAAAGGGAAGTTTGTGCCAGGAGCAAATACCAACTTTATTCAAATCCTCCAAACACTGAGTAAACAGAAGTCAGGAATCAGTTATGCAAGGGGGAGATTCTTTTCTAGAGTCTCAGTTCTTTGTACAGTTTTTGGGGAAGTTTAGGAACTATGGAAGTATCAAAAGCGTAAATTCTTAGTTCATCTCTATAAATTTCATTTAAAGGATTACAAGGTCTCTATGGAAAATGAGAGAGCAGGAAATTGATCATTTAAATAAATAAATTAGGGAAAATTAACCATCATTGCATTCAATTTTGGACAAATTCAAACTTTGAAACAAGTTGCAAGAAGTTTAAGAAATAAAAGTACTAAAAAACTAAATATTTTAAGAATATAGGTTATTCAAGCTGTTTCAAGATTTTCTGGACTGGGTCTTGTGAGCATCTTCTGTGATGTTAATTGGTTGTACAGTAAATTTTAATTTTAAATTCCTCCTGAACACTTGCAATTGCAAAGTGTCGAATTGAGCCCTCACTACAAGTGAGCATGAAACCAACCACAGCACAGCTAAAAATGAGTGAAATAACCAATCCACCTGAACAGCCTGAACTTCAACAGGGAAAAGTCTGTCCTGTGCCTAAATCAGGAAGGGTCCTCTGAATATCCCACTCTAAAGCTGAACCAACACTTCTCAAAAATATCTGATTACATCGCTTTAAGTGCTTCATCTTGTGGCAATTTCTAGGCTGAAATATTCTGCACAAAAATGCTGCACACTTGAGTATTTCAAGTGGATGTGTGTGAACTGGAAGAAAAAAAAATCCTGTGCAAGTGTTGGATTCATCCTGCCTGAATTATCTTTGTGTTTTCCTGCGGTGGAGGCAGAGGTTGGATTCTCTCTGTGCTCAGTGGACACAAGCCCGTGTTTACATTTGCATGCCAGGATTCCAATCCCAAACTGTCTGTTCCTTTCACTTGACTGAAGGAAGTCTAGACAAGCAGATCAGAGCAGGATGTAGTTGTCTGAAGCTGGCTCAGCAGAGATCTTTCTTTTAATTTTATGCCCAACTCAAGGTCCAAAATAGCTATTTTGTTTTAAATGTTTCCTTAAAATGGTTTCCCATGCTTGTCACAATGATTTATTCAGATTAGTGGGTAAAAGTAGTAGAAAAAAAATAGAAATGAGAAGAAATTATTTTCTTTGATTAAACCTCAAAGCACCTCAAAGATTTGTATTCGCTTTAAGAATGCTGATCAATTTTTTGCTCCTTTGGTTTTGCTTTTAAATCTGATGCTCAAAGTTAAAGCAGTGAAAATTCACAAAAGCAGGACTACTTTCCTTGCCCCTGATATTTTTTTCCAAGCAGAGGAGCCAAGCAGAAAAACCTGATGTTATGACTGTGAATGGATTCATTAAACAAGATGAGGAGCTTTTGTGGTGTGAGAATTTGGGAAATGAGCTCAGAGAGGGAAAAACCAAATTCAGGTGAGCCTGTTCTGATAGGATGGGACTGGGCTGAGATTTTGCCACTGAAGGATGCTGAGGAGGAGCTCTCCCTGGAGTGGCTCTGAGGAAATGTGAAAACTGAGGAGCATCCTCTTCTGCTGGATGTTCCTGGCTGCTGTTTACCCAGCTGGTTTTCAGTGTAGGCTTCTCTTGGAGCATTTGTGCAGCCTGTGA
Organism: Cisticola juncidis; assembly: GCA_013400215.1. Lineage (NCBI taxonomy): Eukaryota > Metazoa > Chordata > Aves > Passeriformes > Cisticolidae > Cisticola > Cisticola juncidis. The sequence goes on along the minus strand of VXBR01012081.1, from coordinate 51,884 downwards.
ATAATATTGTTTCACAACAGCTTCACAGCTTCATTTGGGCTGAAGTTCATGGTCATTGTCTTCTCTCAAAGCTGGCACAGCACTGCTTTAATGAAATGAGGGCAGATTCTGGGACTCTCAGTTAAGCTGGGATTTTTATTATATCTCCATCCTCAGTAATTTTGATGTCAGCTTCCCAAAATAAAATTCTTGGTTAAATTATTCTGCTACATAAGATGGCAGCATCTGATAGCCTCTAACTGTGGGGAGAATTCAGTAATTTGACAGCATAAGTAAAAAAACAAACAAACAAACAAAAAAACCCAAAAAAACCCACCCAGAAAAACAAAAACTAATCTGACTCAGTAATCTGCTAGAGCTGATATTTTTTGTGTTCACATGATCCTCCATGAGGAAAACTGGTGGCTTTAAACCAAAGCTTTGGTGCAGGGACCTTGATGGTGGCTGCTGAATTGTAGCTCAGGTCAAGATTATTCTGCATAAATAAGATTGTGTGGTTATTTGTGATTAGCCAGTGTATTTATGAGATGGCTGATCTTTTCCTATTGCCAACCCTGCAGTGGTAGTCACAGATAAGATATAAGAGATTTTTTGCTTTTCATTGTCCATAGTTGCCCCCTACATCAGCATATTGCCAAAATTTGGCTGTCAGGATTGCAAGGCAAGAGAAAACTAAAGGGAAACTTCATCCTGAACAGAACAAAGGGATCATAAAGCCATAACTGCATGCAAAAACATCACTATGTTTATCTCCGTGTCTGTAATCCTCAGGTTGCTGTGAAAAACAACTACATTTCCTCTGCTTTCTACTACTTGAAGACTGTAGCTGGTGAGCTGCAGTCTGCCACCAGGAAAACAGATACCACTGTGCTTTGCTGTTTTTTTGACACACAATTCCAGCATCTTTGAGACTTTTTTATCAGTGGAAATGTGGGAAATCAGTGGGAAATGTGGCAGATGTCCTGTTTTGGGTTGGGATTAGCAGCACCACCTGAAGCACCAGGCAGAAGCAGCACAAACACTTCTGGACAGCCCCAGATTCTGGAAGCTGTGATTGTTAATAATTTATGGCTCAATAGATGAGTGCTGCTGGGTCTGCTGAGGTCAGGGGCTCAGGGAGGTCTTGCAGCTGCATTTCCAGTGGTCTATGCCACCCAAAAAACCCAGCTCTGTGCTCCAGTGTGTGCAGAGGGTGGGCAGGCAGTCACAAACGCTGTGTGCAAACTGGGACACAGAGCTCTGTGTGATGGATGTGTCCTGGGACACCCCCGTGTCCCCTCCTGCCCCTTTGCAGCCACAGGCACCACCAGACATCAAGATGATTAAATTGTATTCCTCTAAAGTTTATCCTACTCACCCCTGCCTTTTTCTTCGTGTTTTCAGTGTGTCTGCACCAGCTCTGGCACAGAAATTCTCTGTCAGCTTTCCAGGGCAGCAGAGGTTTGTGTTTGTTGGTGATCAGTGACAGTAATCACTGTCTAGTTAAAAAGATTTGAAAACCTGGTCCCCCTGCAGGTGCAGCTGCCTCTCCCCTCTGCCAATCTAACCCATGGAAACAGCACCCAAAAATGTCCCCACAGTCCTGGCTCAGTGTTCTGTGCCCCAGAGCCAGGGATCCTAGAAATGCATCCCATTCCAAAGAATGGAAGATCCTATCCCTAAAAGATCCCATTCCAAAGTTCCCCACTCTTTTGTAAGTGCAGATGCAGGAAAACTCTGCTGCTTTAGCAGAAGGAAATTTCTGGGAAGGGTTCATGCTCCAGGGCTGGCTCCTCTGGCACACCTCATCCAGAGAGAGGGCAAGGATTTGGACACTGTATATAGAAAATCTGCCTCTCTTCACTGCCTCTTCCACCTTTTTAGTCTGTGGAAGTCCTCTAGAAGTCACTTGGATCAAAAACTCTGCTTCTGTTGGCTTTTATCTGCTTCTGTGACACAGTTTATACAGAGAGAGAGAACATGAGCGCAGCCCTTAAGGGAGAAGGAACAAAACAAGAAGGAATTTGGCAGGGCTGTTCAATGTCCTTCTGCCTGTAGTAAACACCAAGTGAAAGTCATCAAGTAGTTTTTGCTGTTCTAAACCATGAGTCAGAACATTTGGCTCTCTGTATCTTTATAAAGAAAGGTACCCACTGAAGAACAAACCTTTTATAAAATGCAGAGAGGAAAAGAAAGAGGTGGGGAGGGCAATAAAAACAAAAAAAACCCCAAATCATTCTTAGGATTTTTTTTTATAATTGGCTGTCTTTGGCAGCCAAGAAGCAGTTTTATATAGAAACTTGAGCTATTTTCTTAAAAATAAAATTGTCTTAAAAATAAATCAGTGGGAAAGCTGATCTGAGAGAGTTCTTGGAAAATGGGCTTTGCTGTTCTACCATGGGTGAGTAGGGCTTGCTCTCCAAGACCCCAGATTTTTAGGACTTATTAGGACTAATCCCAGATTTTTTTTAAAGACCTACTAAAACAACTGTAATGGGAAGAAGTCAGGCCTACAATATTTCCCTAATTTCTTAGACAGAAAATTTACTCTGGGTATGGAAGGGGCAAAGAAAGATAAGACAATAAACTATAAAAAATAAGAAGAAAAGGAAAGGGAGTTCAACTAATAATAAACACTAAAGATACAGTTGTGAACTTTGAGCAAATATTAACCTTTAAAGCTTTTTAATATCTGTATTTTAAGAGAAATTATGTGTGTGGTGTTGTGTTTGAACATTTTATTTTGAGTCCCTTCTGAGCTTTTAAAATGCATTAAATGAAAAGGTTTTCCAAGCCAGAAATGTATCAGTTTATTTTCCCCTAGCAAGAAGTTGAGCAAGGTGTAGGAGTAGACTGGGGACACAATACTGGTGCATCAGGACTAAAATCTGCTTTACAGAATTCTGAAACCAGGATAAATGTTGATGTTTCTGCAGGCAAATGATCTTTTGTTCCTGTGCAGTCTCTGTAAATCCAATAAGATCACTCAGATCTTACATCTCAGTAAATGCTGGTAGAGCATTGTCAAGACTGTGGATTTTTTAACCTTAAAGACAAAAGAAAGTGAAAATTGGGGACTTTTTAAAAAGGAGGAATTTTTTTAAAAGTTGTTTTATTTTTTCCCCTACAACCCAGACCTGTAGACTGATTCTAGAAAGCTGAAACTCTTAAAAGGATATGCAAATAAATGTGTATCTACTTGTACTTTAGTTTCAGGTGTGGAACTCTCTCTCCTGGAAATGACTGAGTTTTTGATGGCTAGAGCTTTTATTATTGAATAAGATTTTTAGAAAAAAAACCCCTTTTATTCCAAGTTATTGGAATAAACCCAAGTTATTCCAAGATGGCTTTTTTTTTTTTTTTTGCAATGAACTAAAAAATTCTTGTGATTGTCTGTAAGCAGGATATATTGAACTGATCTAATGGTATGTAAGGAGTGATGAGAAAGCACAACAGAATGTAGAAAGGCACTGTAGATGAAAAAACAGGTTTGAGAGGGGCATGAAATATTTGGGCATGAAATATTTGTACACCTCTTTTCCAGGTCTGCATCCAGTTGTGCTTCTGTCAGAGTGAATTGAAATTCCTGGTTATTTTCTTCCCACTTGTAGCTGTTCTGGACTGGACTGTGCCTGCACTGGCTCTTATTGCAGCCTTCAGATCCCTGCTGTGCATCTTTAGCACCTGAAATTAAAAATAAATTGAGGTGCTGAAATTAAATTTTAATTGTGCTCAAGTTGGGCCAAAAAAAAGGAATGCTGTTGGAGAAATGCAGAGTGCTGGAGTAGCTCCTGACTTTTCCAAATGTTAAAGTTTTATTGCTTAGTACTGACAAGCCAACTATAAATAGTAGTAATAACAATCATTTTATTTATTGGGCACCCTTCTGTCGTTAATATCCTGTTAGATGGCTCACAAAAGGTGTAATCTGCTGTTAATGTCCTGCTAGGAGCCTCATAAAAGAAATAAAATGAGAAGGCAGTTTAATGCTTAATGGTTTATGCATTTTCTTCCATGTTGATGTAGAAGATTACCATAAAAAGGCCAGTTTTGCATCCTCATTGAAACTAATGGAGTTTCAACAACTTATTTTGGATCTGAAATGAGTCCAAAGTATGTTAATTCTTGTTCTTTAGATTCAGTCAGCTGATGCTTGAACATTGCTTTGCAAGGTAACCCAACAGGATTAATTAGAAGAAAAAAACTGAAATTCTGCTTACTGCAAACCCCACTTGCTGTAAAATTCCACGTTCTGGAGGCTCCCTTTCCCCATCTCCTGACTAAATTGCAGCTCCTTGTGCTCGTTCCATTCATCTTTTATGTTGCACATTAAAAATGTTACATTTTATGGCCTGCGTTGTTCACAGTCTCCAAGGTTTTTATCACTTAGATAAAAGCGATTTTCTTGATGCACAGCTGCTCTCCAGAGGATCTGACTGCTTTTGTGATAGCCCCAGACACCTGATGCAGAGCACTTCTGAGCTGTTTGCAAATAACCAAATTCAATTATTTGCAGATGAACTTGGTTTATAACAAAGAATTTGAAGGGGATTTTCAGATTTATGGGCGGTCTGTGGAGCTTTCTGTGGTCTTTGAGTGGCCTCACTGATTTCTTGATTTCTCATTTCTTGAGGAATGAGGTTCAACTCAGCATGAGCATGAATTATCTCACTCCTCTGGAGTGGGAACAAGGGAAAAGCAGCTCCATCCTGGAGAGGAAATACAAGTTTTTCTATCAGTTTGGACTTTGATGCTTAATTATTTACAAGGTCTAAAAGTTTGTCTGGTGACTCTGCCCTGGCTGTGGTGTACCTGGCCCAAATACTCATATAAATCCTGTTGTGAGTTCCTTGGCCCAAATATTCATTTAAATCCTGTTGTGAGTTCCTTCTCCATGTCTCTGAGACAATGGGCACTCTGATCCCAGCTCAAGATTTATTTCCCCTGTTTTTAGCATGATACTTAAATTTTCCTTGCTGATTTAATCCTAAAATGAGACTGGTGGCATGCAGCTTCTCTCCATCGTGGCTATGGTTTTACCTGACATAATCTTCTTGTTTTGAAATAAATAAAAACATTTTACAGCAAAAAGTTATCACTCCTGCTCCAACACCCCACATATTTTCATATAGAATTAGCTCTTTATAAAGTGAACAGGGAGGTTTTAAACAAAACTTTTGCATTGTTTAGTGCATGTGCTGAGACCAGATTTTCTTCCTTTTATTGATAGCTTTTTTATTATTTTTTAAAGCTGTCAGCCTGCTTCCAGATGGTGCCATACATAGGTGGTAACAGTCAGCTGGTGCCATTTACATCCACACTTCCCTAGGAATATTTTACTTAGCTGGCTTTGGTCCCAAGATAATCAAATAGTTGCAAATCCTGGATTATAAGCTTCATCAAATTCTAGCTAAGGTTAGCCCTGGTCACCACGTTGCCAAGCCAAAGTCATTAGACTTTTTGCTCTTGGCAAATATAAACCCCGTTTAGATTTGATTAATTTTTCAGAGTTTTTAAGCCTATTTGCTCTAACAAGAAGTGTGCCATCCTCTGTGGGTTTGAAACTGTTTTACAAAGTCTTTTCTGTGGCTTTTTAAGCACTGTCTGGCTTTGTCCACACTTCATTAAAGGCATGTAGTGGCTCAAGAGGATTAGGATAACTCCAACCCAGCCTTTCTACTCCCAGTGGAAATTAATCTCCTGCAAAGAAAGCTGTGCAGGTTCTGTTCTTGCTTTATTTCTTAAACTGCCTGTAGCTCTCTCATCATTCCAGACAGTGTTTAAAGACCCCAAGCAAGGCCCAGTATAGCAAAATATTTGATTATGGCTCTCCCTGATGAAGTCTTATATCAGCCTAATATCTTTAGGGTTCTAAAATATTTCCTAGCGATGCCTACTGCTCCAAATATTGCTACAGACTAAAATTAAAACTATCAAAACTGTGAGAAATAAGACTCAGATTTTGCATGACACAAGGTGAGCTGCTTTTTCCCAGCATTTCTGGCAACCACAAATTCAAATCTTTCAAGGTCAAGTTTGGGTTGGGTTTTGAGCAGCCTGGTCTGGTGGGAGGGGTCCCTGCCCATGGCTGGGGGCTGCAATGATCTTTAAGGACCCTCCCAACCCAAACCATTCCAGGATTCCCAGTGCTGGTGAAGGATTTGGCAGCACATGGAACCCTGAGGGCTGGAAATTTCAGGTTTTCTGAATGGAAGGGTGCTGACCCTCAAGCAAGCACCTCGTTTGACCTGAGGCCTTGGAACAGGCTTCTGGAATTGAGTGATAGCACAGAAGTTTTGTGTGTGTGGTTGTGTGATCTCACAGGGTGAAAAACTTAGATTTGGGATTTTAATGTATGGTGATAGATGGGAGCCAAGATGGAGAACTTTGGGTGTGGATTATTTGTAATTTTGCACCTTCTTTCTTCCTTCTTCTTCTCAAATCTGTGTGGTTTTCTGTAATTGGGTAAAAGAAGTCTGTGCTGCGGGTTTTGGGTGATTGACATTGCATTAGAAACCTAAATAACATAGATATCAACTTTTTATTAAAGTTTAAATAATAAGCTTAAATAATCTTGAGCAGACTCCAATTTAGCTCACTTTCCTGCCTTGTTAGAGAGAGCTCCTGGGTTTGTAGTAGATGAGGATAATAAACTTCAGAGTGAGACTTCAAAAACATCTCCTGAGGTTTACTCACCCTGACCTAGGAGCAGGAAAGAGCCAGGAATTCCAACAGCAGCAAACATTGGCACTCTGCTGCCAGCTGCTGTTGTAGTTCCCTTTTCTTCTTCTTTCTCTTTGCCCCAGCAAGAAATACTAANTTTTTTTTCCCCCAAAAAAAAAAAAAAAAAAAAAAAAAAAAAAAAAAGAAAAAGAAAAAAAAGAAAAAAACACACCTCAGTAGTTCTTTAATTACTTGCAGTTTGCACATGTAGAACTGGTACACCCACAAAGTGAATTTTCCTGCCTTAGCATGGCCTCTTGCAAGAAGGGCCATTTCACTGTATCCTGAGTAGCCACAGATGGAGATTTAAAAAGGAGACAGGAAATAAAGAGGAAAAACTTGATGCAAGTTTTGCTATCTTAGTGAAAGAAAATGTGTCCAGGAAATGGAAGAGCTATAGTGTAAGAGCCAGCAGTAGGCAGCCCTCAAATCTGAAATGCTAGAGTGTGTTGCATTGGATCCCTACACCCAAGTAAATGTTCCCATGTTAGGAAAAAGAGTTTAGGTTGCACCCCAGGACTTTTAAGAGAGAAGAACTCAAAACTTTTGTGTTTTGCTCATTGTAATTTTCCTAGTGCCAGCACAAGGGCACTGTTGGATCTCTGTAATGTCCCTCAAGACCTGTAGCTGTTTCTATTGGGCAACAAAAAAACCCCAAAAGAAACCCAAAAAAAACCCCCAAAAACCAAAAAACAAACAAACAAAAAAACCCCCCAAAAACCCAAACAAACAAACAAACCCCCCCCAAGAAAACCAAACAAAAAAAACCCCAAACAACTCCTCAATCACTGTGAGCTTAAGGATGAGCACAAAGTCTCTCTGTGGTTTTTTGGGATATCTTAGCAGGTGTAATGGGCTTCCCTGCACTGTGCACAGCTTCTGCTTTTCGTTTCGTTTGTTACTTTCTCTTCAATTAAAACCTTTTGCTTTTCAAACCACACCCAATCAGCCACCTCACTAATTGTTCATAAGCCATTTCTGGGAGGTTGCTGGACACTCTCAGGGTGTGATGAACCCTCCTGGGGCTCAGATCCTGCTGGTCCCTGCAGAAACCCAAGCAGAGGGTCTCAGCTGAGCCCAGAGGGGTCACCCTGGTCTGGGCTCTCCCCTGAGTGTCCTCTTTGCTCTGGAGGGAGCCCTGGAGCAGGTCAGTGCTCATTGGTACCTCATTATCTGTTCACAAACCTTGCAGGATTCTCCATTTCTAATGTTCACAGAGCTGAAATAAGGTTCTTTTTAGCTCTTTCTAATCAAAAGAAGATGCCTGACAATTTCCTTTGTAATCATCCTGTAAGCAACTGTGGGTAATTGTTTTTTATTTTCTTTTGTTCCTTACTCTGTTTCAGACTTCTCCACTGATCTGTGCTATGCATCACTGTACAAAGTAGTAATCAAAGAAATGGAAAAACATTGAACATTTGCACTTTGTTTTGTTTTACAAATAAGAAATAATTTCAGACTGTACTTTGGCTGTGCCAGTTCACATTAATTTTATTCCTGAGAATTTCCTTAACTGAAAATTAACTGTACAGATTTCTGGGTTGGAATGCTGCAGCATCTGGGAACAGGAACCTTAATTGAGTTCTGTAATGACACATTTTTACAAGCTCACAGAGAAAAGATAAAAGCTGAGCTTGATAAATATTGAGGCTAGATTTGAGACTCAGCTGACAAGATAGTTAAAGCTGTGCAAACTTTTCTTGTGAAACTTCAGCAGGCTCTGGGAAGCAGCAATGTCTGAATGTGAAATATCTCATAGTTTGGATGTCAAACCTTACATTTCATGTGGAATTTTTTTTATTCCCAGCTGTAAAGCATTAGGGCTATTATTCCTCATGAGGCAGGACCTAGAGTAAGATGTTTGCATTTACCATAAATTTTCTGAGTTGTTTATGTGATTCCTTCAACTTTGATAAATCTATTTCTTCCGCTTTTCTTATCACATCTGTATACACAAACACATCTTCCTTATCTTAGAAAAGACTTCAGGTCAACATTATCTTTTCCAAATGTCACTATAATAACTGCTTTTCACTACTGCCCCAGACACCATCATACAGCAAAAACTTCATCATTCATTCACTGTGTATGGGAGTTTTATTGCAGTTTCTCATGCTGGTTTTGTTTTGGTTTGTTTGTTTTGTTTTGGGTTTTTTTGGGGGGGTTTGTTTGTTTGTTTGCTTAGTTTTTTGGTTTTTTTTTTTAGGTTTTTTGGGGTTTTTTTGTTTGTTTGGTTTTGGTTTTTTTGGGTTTTTGTTTGGTTTTTTGGTTTTTGGGGTTTTTTTTTGGGTTTTGTTTTGGTTTTTTTCTTTTAAAGAATTTTTTTTTGACAGAGGAAATTGGGAAGGGTGGTGTGCAGGCTCATCCTGCCTCTCATGATCCCCATTTAAAAAAAAAAAAAAAAATAAAACCCCACTTTTTTGTAAGGAAACAAAAACAAAAACAAAAACCCCAAAAAAACAAACAAAAAAAAAAAAAAACAAAAACNAACAACAAAAACCAACCCCCCAAACCCCCCACCCCCAAAAAAAAACCCACAAAAAAACCCCTCCAAAAAAACCAAAAACCAAACAACAAAAACACAAACAAAACAAAATGTAAAAATGCTTGCATTTAGTAGCATTTTCATTAGGGATGGTTTACAGGTCTATAAGTGCTCAGCCGTTGCCAATAGCATTTTCATATTGCACCTTCTGGGGGTTACTATCTTGCTATTTAAAAATAAATAGACTGATTTATAGGCAGACACACCAAAAAGAGGCAGCATCACTGACAACTCCACTATAACTTCCAGCCCGTTCACATAAAACTCCACCACTAAATCTCTCAAGGTAAACTATGCAGAGAGAGAAAAGCCCCAAGGTATTAAGAGTGATTTTGATATAAATTCCAATTTTATTTTATGACTATTTTACAGCTGCTCCTAGGTATCTTCTCTCATAAACTACAAGGTACAAGGCAAATGTTAAGGCTTTTTTTTTTCTCCTTCTGCAGGGTTTCAGACAGTTGGTTTATTGTGACATGTTAGCAGCCTTTTCTCTGCACTGCACGCTCAGAAAAATGAATTTTAATGAGACTAAGCCAGCAGAAGACCCATAAAGAAGATGAGATTATGTTTTAAGTATTCATAAAAAAAAAATTTAGGTTAAATTCACACATTTTGATTTTGTCTGTGACAGTCAAAAGAACTGGAGCACCTTGCAGAATCACCAAATGATGAGGGTTGGGAGGCAGATCTGGAAATTCTCTAGTCCACCCTCAGTGCTAAAGTGGGGTCACACCACCTACAAGGGAAAAAAATGTTCTTGTTCTACAAGAAATATTCTGACTTTTGCTGTGAGGTTTTCATAGTTTTGCTCTGGACCAGAAGGTAACTTTTCAATTTCAAGTAAAGACGTGATTTGTCACATGATTTATCATTTAAAAATCTCTTCATCACTCTGGCAAACATTCCTGCAGCCCTCACCATGAGTCTTAACCGGTGAAATGAGATTCAGGAGAGTTGGAAAAATAAAGGCAGAAATAAGTGCCTGCTTGTTGATGAGGTCTATATGGGGTTTATATCAGGATGCAGAGGAGGAGAATTAGTTTGATTGGGACAATTTCAGCAGAGGAAGCCAAAATCCTCCCCTTTCTGCTTTGAGAAAGGTGTCCTGTATGATCTTGAGAGAAATCATTTAGTCTTTTCTCAACTTTGCTTTGTAAAGTAAAGTTTACTTAAAAAAAAAAAAAGAAAAAAAAGGTGCTGTATTTGCACAAGTGCCAAAAAAAAAAAATACAAGAACTATGAACTCTAGCAAAAATCAGGTTAGCAGACATTAAAAATGATGAAATAAATGTTGTGTACAAGCTGTGTGAAAGTTTGCTGCATATCTGAATGTTCTTAAATCCCAGCTGTGCCCAGAACCCTTGATGTGCAGGGGAAATCAATTTTAATTGTGCTTATGTAAATCTGTGATGCCTAATCCTGTCCTAGCTGATACCACGCTCTACCAGAATATTTTAAAATGTGAGCTGAAATATTTTCCTCTTCTTTGCTGGGGTCCTTTGGCCAGTCTCCTGATCAAATGTATATTTCTTATTTCTCCTTGCTAGGGGTCTTTAAAATATCCCAAAAGATCTTTTTGTTTGTTTTTCCTCCTCCAGCTGTGTTATTTTTATAGACTGAACATGTGAGGAACAAATAGTTTTGCTTCCAAGTCTGTGAAATCTTCCTCTCTTGAGCCCTGTTAATGATTTCTAATTTTTAGTGTGGGATTAATTTTTCATAAGTACAGATTAGCTGAGCATAAATATAGTAATCAATGTTACATTATGAAAAGCTCCTGCTAGTTTTAATCTCAAAGAACTGGGAGGATTTAGAAATGGAACTTTACATGGCCTGGTATAAAAATCTCAGTTTTACTTTAACCTAAAATTTAGGTTCCTTTTTAATCTGAGTGTCTGCATTCATAATTATTCCAATGATAAGCATTTATTAAATTGCATTTTGTATTTTGAACACAACTCTGTTTTAGACTAAGGACATTCTTGATGATGCAGTCTTTTTGCAATTTATGTGGTTGTTCCTTTTCAGTTAGTTTTAAAAAATATATTTCCTATAAAGTTGATACCTCTGGACAGAAAATAAGATATTGCAGTGTTATAAGAATGATAGACTTTTCCACAGTAAGTGGTCAAAGTGTACATCTTGAATATCCAAATATTTTGGAAAAAAAATGCTTTTGCTACCTGTCAGAAAGAAAAGGTTATCTTGTAGTGCATCAAATCACAGCAAGTGATTATTGATGTGCTGGTCATTAATTTTTCAGTGACTATCAAGCAAGAAAAGCACTTGAGCAATATTCATCATTGCAATAAAGCAAATTAAACAAGGTGTTTCCTGAAATTCTTTATCCTGAATAGCAGGAGCCTGTGAAATAATTCCACAGAGGAAGGGAATGTTCAGTGCTCTCTCCTCAGGCTGAGCCACTGATCCATCTCAATAAATTGATGTTTTTGGAGAGCACAGACTCCCAGGGGGATGCTCAGTTGGGTTTAGAGAGCTGTTTATTTTTATTTACATTATTATTATCATTTATTTTATTTTTTGTTGTTGATACCCAGTTTAAGGGAAGCTGAATTCTGTTGTTTGTGGATTGGGAGAAAATTGTCCAAAGCAGAATCTGTTCCCATTGGTTTTACCAAACAGGGTTCTAATCCCAGCTCAGAATTCAGCTCCAGCATGTGTAGAAAGCAGGGCACATAAATACTCTGAATTTAAGGTATATTTGGATTTGGATGAGATTCTCATCTAGGCTTTTAAGATGCTCATAAATAAGTAGCATTTTCTTCCCTCTTTGATCACTGCTACCATTGTTGATTGAATAGGTGCTGTAATTCAGAGCAGAGTTTGAGGAGAACATTTCTGTATTTCCCTACTGTGAAATCAGAAATAGCTCCTGGGCAGCAGGTTGCAGTGGGTATTTTTTTGTCATTTTGGGGTTCTTCCTCTTGTTCAATTGGAACTTCCTGAGCATCATTTTCTGCCCCTTTGATTTCATCAAATCAATTATAAATTTCTTTAGGCTATCTAATTTTCTGACAGTTCTATTTTGTATTTAATAATTTAAAAAAAAACCCAAAAAACCACAAACAAACGAAAAAACCAAACCAAAACAAAAAAACAAACAAAAAACCCCCAAAAAACCCCAAAAACAAAACAAACAAAAAAAACCAAAAAAACAAACAAAAAAAGCCCAAACAAAACAACAACAACAACAAAAAAAAAAAACAACCCAAAAAAAAAAACCACAAAACAAACAAAAAAAAAAAAAAAAACCACAAAACAAACAAAAACAAAACAAAAAAGAAAAAAAAAAAAAAAACTTCAAGAAAGGAAACAATTTTTTTTTTAACCTATATGCACAAGTTTGTGCTGTAGATTTCAAGGGAAAATTTTTGTGTTTCTCCACAGGAATGTGAAACATGGAAAAAAAAAAAGTAGTAAAATTATGGTAAAGGAAAAGCTTATAAAGGCTACAGAGATTCTGCAATAAATAATTTTAATATCACAGTTCTGGGTTTCTTTTATTACTGTTCTCTATGCAAAAATGGCCCCCAGAAATATTGTTACCCCTTTCTTTTCTAATATGTCTTTTATTTTGTTTACCCATCAGACTCAGTGTAATCTCAGCCTGCTAACTTCTGTTTTGGGATAAATTGAAATGTGGATTTGATAAAAGCTGTCAAGTATTTTGCTTGAACAATAGATCAATTGAGTATCAAGGACTTTTTAATGGAAATTATTTTGTTTTGGGGAAGAAAGGCCTCTTTGTCAGAGATAAAGCAGAACTGAGGAAAATCTCATAGATGGTGTGTTAATATCCAGAAACAGACAATAGATAATGATGATTTATTCAAAGATGTGAAGATTAATGTCAAAAGCATTTTATGCCATAAAGCAAAAACATCAAGTAAAACTTTGTCACTCTCTCTAAATGCATTATTCTTCATTTATTTTCACAGCTTTGGGCACAATATTTCCTTATTAATGCAGAGTTACAGTGCCATGGTGCAGGTCACCCTGCACATCCCTGCTGCTCTGGATTAGCACATGGAATTTTCTGTGCTTTTATGGAAGGGTGGAAATTTTCTGGTGCTCCTCTTAAATGAATCATGATAATTGTGATATTATTTTTAAAATTTTGTGTCTTTGCTGCTTCCTAGTCCAGCTACAGGAGAAAAATTTTGATTTCTCTGACACAGTGTTGGAGTGAAGGAAATTAATTCCTTTTCTGTGATAGAAAAAAAAGAAATGAGTGATATGGTTATGATGAGGTTTTGTGTGGATTTTTTGGTTGGTTTGGGGTTTTTTATTATTATTTTATTTTGGCTTTATATTTTCATTTGTTTGGGTTTTTTATTTAGTGATCACTTTAGACTTCTAATTTGGGAGTGGATGGGGAAAAGCTTGCAGAATGGCAGCATGAATTATAAATATTATGAATATATATGTATAATAGAGATAATACACAGATTATCTTTAATGATGCCGAGTCCAAACATCCACAATGTTTTTTTTTTGTGAAGAAATGCCAATTTATGGGTTGTTTATGGATCTTTGTTTTTCCTAACATGGGCAAACACTATATAAAATACTAATTCTGGATTGTCCCTAAAGTGAAGCTTTTGAGATAATTCTAAACAAGCTAATGGAAATCTATCCTGGTTTTCATCCTGGGAAAATTCATAACCTGTCTCTCCATTTGTTTTCAGTAGCTCTGCTTTCAATAATCTGTATAAATATAATTAACTTTCTCTTGATAAGGAAAAAATCTGGGGAAAAAATATGCAGTGGTTTGTGATCCTGTTATTGGAAGGTTGTTGAGGAGAGGCAATCTTTGTTTTTAATTGTTTTATTCAGGTTTTAATCTTTGCATCCTGCTCAGTTTCATTTTAGGGTCACATCCCAGTACTGGTGCTCTATTTCAGTTAATCAAAGAAAAAATAATTGATGCATTACAGCCCATGTCAGCAGGAAACAGAAGAACAACACTTAATAGGAATTATATGTACAAATAGTAACCAAATCATGGAAGAACAAATAAATGTACAGATTTTAACACCCTGGTAAAAATACAATTGCTTCATAGGATAATATGTATAATATGTATAAATAACATAAAGAAGTATTTCTGAACTTTGTACATTTTCTTTGCTAAGTATAAGTTGAATTAAGGTTCTCACTTTTCTTTCAGAGTGACATTAAGATGTTCAATAAGGCAAAGTGAAGTACCTTGAGCTGCTGTTGAATATCCTGCACTGTTTTATGAAGTATTTATTCAATTCAATGACTTCTGCTGATAACTGAAAATGAAATAATTGCTCCTCTTTCTTCTTCCATGGAAAAAACACAGGTATGAAAATGATCCCAAAGTACTTTGTTAAAACAAAAAACACTGGAGAGGTGAAGGAAGCTATGATTCTATGAATCTTTCAAGGTTGGTTTTGTTATTTCTTTATTTTTCAGTAAGTAATTAGCTTTATAAATAATAGCTAAACATCCATTTTACTTAGTGTTTCTTGTCCAAGCTACTTTCACACCTACTAAATTGTGTATTTACCTTTCCCTGAATTTCAGGAGCATTTCCAAGTGTGTTCTCAGAAGGGGAAAATGGGTGGCTTGGCCCAGTTGTCCCCCTGCTCCTCAACATCTTTGCAATAATTACATTGGTTATGGTTTTTTATCTTTGAAGAGGCCTAGGGGATGGTGTAGCAAATAATGAAATTTAAAAAGTAGGGTTTTTCTTTCAAATCATGCCCAGTAGCAACTATTGTTTCTGAGGGAAGAGACAGAACAGTAGAGATAAATGAAAAGAAGGCAGAAAAAAAATGAGATTGGTATCTTGTCAAGAAAAGATCCTGATGTTTTCCCCTTGTTCAGGTTAGAAAATGATGAGCCCTATTTTTAATCCCCAGTTCAGAGCAGCAGAACACCAGGTAGTGATTTCTAGCATGTGTTTGACATAAAGTGAGGTATACCCTAAAGAGAAACTCTTCATAAACACCGAGCACCAGAAATACTGCTCCTATTAAATTGGACCACATGAATAATACAGCAGCCATGAATTTAAATTATTACTGGCATTTGGAGAAAATGGCACTATTTCAGCCATTAAATAACAACTTTGCTTTATTTCTGGAAACAGAAAGTTATGAAGTTTTAAATCACGTTGATGCCACGGCTCAGATACATTTCTGAGATATTCCTTGAGTTGCACTAAAATTGTTTTCTCAGAGGTCTTCAGCCCATTGCTGTGACACAGTTGAGCTCTGCTAAAATGTCATTGTCACACCTGCAGAGGTGGCATTTTTTGTGGAGTTTTGAGGTGCTCTGTCCCACCCATGTTGTGTTTTCTTCTGGAAAAGGGGATATCAGGGCATTTATTAAAGTTAAATGGGTACAGCACACCAAGAAGAGTTATCACAGGAACTTCTCCTTGTAATTTGGATTTTGCCTGTTTATGAATCCTTAACACAGCAGGATTAACAAAATTGGTAAATTAAAATCTTTGTAGCCTGCAGTGCTCAAGGCTCCCCTCCCCTACTTTTCCTGCAGCCCTCACCATGATTCCTAACTGGTGAAATGAGGCTCAGAGGAGTTGGAAAAATAAGGACAGAAACAAGTGCCTGCTTGTTGATGAGGTCAAATGGGGCTTATATCAGAGAATAAATTTGATTGAGACAATTTCAGTAGAGGAAGCCAAAATCCTTCATTTTCTGCTTTGAGAAAGGTGTCCTGTATGATCATGAGAGAAATCATTAAGTCTTTTCTTAACTTTGTAAAGTAAAGTTTACTTTAAAAAAAACAAAACAAAACAAA
>VXBR01012081.1:17761-35757 GCA_013400215.1 Cisticola juncidis | reverse complement strand
AAAAAAAAAAAAAAAAGAAAAAGGTGCTGTATTTGCACAAGTGCCAAAAAATAAATACAAAGATTGTAAACTCCTTCAGTTTGCTAGAAGTCTCTCTGGTTCATACTGGTTGATAAAAAAACCAAGCTGGATATGGTGACCATAAGAAAAGAAGAGATTTCTTTGGATTTTCAGGTCCCTTGCTACTCCAGTGGTTACTTCAAAAGGGGAAACCCNCCATGATTCCTAACTGGTGAAATGAGGCTCAGAGGAGTTGGAAAAATAAGGACAGAAACAAGTGCCTGCTTGTTGATGAGGTCAAATGGGGCTTATATCAGAGAATAAATTTGATTGAGACAATTTCAGTAGAGGAAGCCAAAATCCTTCATTTTCTGCTTTGAGAAAGGTGTTCTGTATGATCATGAGAGAAATCATTAAGTCTTTTCTTAACTTTGTAAAGTAAAGTTTACTTTAAAAAAAACAAAACAAAACAAATCAAANAAGTGCCAAAAAATAAATACAAAGATTGTAAACTCCTTCAGTTTGCTAGAAGTCTCTCTGGTTCATACTGGTTGATAAAAAAACCAAGCTGGATATGGTGACCATAAGAAAAGAAGAGATTTCTTTGGATTTTCAGGTCCCTTGCTACTCCAGTGGTTACTTCAAAAGGGGAAACCCAGAAGATGAAAAGAACTGGTTAGAGAAGTGACCTGACACAAAAAGCTCCCAGGCTTGAATATGGAGGAGTTTCACACTTCTCTTCATCAGAAACACAAAATTCAATCAGAAACCAGCACACTAAGAGGAGGAAACACAGGTACAGAAAAGATGCAAATCCAGCAGAACCAAAATAAACTCCAAGAGGAAAACACCTCTGGAGAGGGAGAGAAGCACTGAGCATCACTGGAAGCTCCATGCACAGAAAAGTCTTGAGAGAAGCCAGGCTGACTTAGATTTTGTAGAGAAGTCAAGGCTGAAAGTTAAAGTTATTTTCTGTAAAAAAAGAGACTAATGAAAGAAAGTTTTTAGTTGGAATAAGATAAAGAGGCAAAATGGTAAAATAAATAATGCAACTCACAATTGGTAAGGATGATGAGGCTGAGTGTTTGGCTCTCAGGAAAAGACAGAAAAGAAAAAGGGAGAGAGGGGATGAAAGCTGAGATGCAGAATATTTTACTTATATTTATTTATCTTTGAGTAACAAAAAGAAATTGAGTTTCAGCATACAAGCACAGATTATTATGTCTTTTTTTTTGGTTGGTTGGTTGGTTGGTTGGTTTTTTAGGATTAAAAGCATCCATTTCTGCTGTCATGTGCAGGCTGCTCCTTTAGAAGCAAACTGAGCTGAAAAAACCTGAGAGCCACCTCTGGGAAACTGAAATGGAGACAATTCTTTCCACAGGAGCAGGGCAGTTGCACTCACACAAGATCTGCAAAAAAATCTCTGTTAGAGGCTACAGCTCTGCTCAGTGTTTCTGCAGCAAATAAACCCAACTTGGGCTAGAAGTGCTAAAAAGAGGATAAAATTATTTTTAGAGAAGCTACTTTAGAGTGCTACAAAGTGGATGAAATGAGTTTTAGAGAAGCTAGCCAAGAAGGGGAAGCTAGAACAGCTCTGCTTTTTACCTTCTAGTAAAATTAACTCTTAAAAAGGTTGTTTGGGTAATGGAGTATTAAAATAAGAAACATCAGTGATACAGGAGTTTTTGTGCAGGGTGGAATTTTGGCGTCCCTGGAGTGATTTTGGTTTTTTGGGGAGAGAAAATGAGGCTGATTCTATCCAGCCATTAGCAAACAAGCTGTCCATCTTGTTTAGAGCCACAGGGACTTTTTTTTCTTTTCTCCTCACACAAATATTCATATATTATTTGTATCCAAATCTATTAAGGCCACCAGTGCATCACAAATCGTTTTGGTCTTTTTTTATGCTATGAGAAGTGGTTTTATTTAAGAAACCTGAGTAATCCCACATTCCTAAAATAGCTTGCATCTTACCCCTTTCCTCCTCTGCACATTCCTGAAATTCTCCTGGCTTTTGAAAAATAAGGCTTGAAAATTAACTTTTTTTTTAAAAATTGCTATATTCTTCATGTCATTAAATGCATTTGTATGATCCACACGAAGACAACAATAAGATTTGGTTCTTTCTTCCTTCTGTATGGGGGAAGATAAAATGGAAATAATGGTTCTTTAAGCTAATTAAATCAAAGCAAAAGCAAGGCAGTCACACAGTCTAGATTAAGAAACTTGATTTCTCAGGAAATCAAATTAAGAATAGGTTAAGGCCCTCTTTTTGTGTCCTATGTAAAATATTGTTAAACTCCTACTCCTTATCCTTAGCTTTCTTGTGCCACTTCTCAATTAATTTTCTCCTCACAGAAATAAACATTTTAATCAGCATGTACAATAACACCAATCACTGATGGTAATTACTCTAAGTAAAATAGCTTTTTTTATTGGAGCAAATATAAAATGACAATTCTAATTAGGTAACATCTCTAATGCCTTAATGAATTTAGCCCATTTTCCATGTTTGTACATGAAAGCTGGCTCCATATTTTTACTGTTACCAAAGTTGCACAGAGAGATTATTGGGATTTAAATGTTTATTGTCATCTTCGTAAAGTGGCTTTTATTTTTTGTTTATGCTCTAAAAGCTTGGCAGAGTAATGGCAATCCACAGACTAATGGCTAATCTGGGTTTGTGCCAAAGGAGCAGTAATAGCTACAAGCACACAAAAAAACCATCAGAAGAGTAAATGCCAAATTAATCCCTGATGTAACTCTTTTGCCTTAGTGCAGTCGTGCTGGAAAATGCAACTTTTTTTTCCAAATGCTGCCATTTTGATACTTGCAGCATTTAATTTTTGGGGTTTTTTGGGGTTATTTTTACTATTAGTACACTTATTTATCCCCACAAAATAAGAGAGTTTTTTTACAGACAAGAGTTTAGAAGGTTATTGTCATTTGTTATGTTCTTTAGGGAACAGCAGTGTGCCTTTGCTGCTGTTTGCACAGGTTTAAATTCATCATGCAAAAGATCAAAAGAAGGGAAGAGAAGGGATGTTCAACCTCCCTAAAAGGAAGTTTTGGGGAAAAAAATTGAAATGTGTTACTTTTTTATGATTAAGAAGATAGTTGCTAGAGGCTGAGCCACTCACCTTTGTACTCTGTGCTTAAGAATAATTTGGTTTAGTCAAACAAAGGGACAGAATGCAGGACTGATTTAAAATGGATGATAGCAGAAAGGATTTTGGACTTTTTTTCCCCTCCCAGGTATTTTTCTCTGCATTCAGGAGTGTATTTCTCCATGAATTCTCCAGTCAGCTGTGTAGTCAGACTGTAGGGTGAGCAAATCTTGGTTCTTCTTTATCTCCATGGGCTGCTAGCCCTGAAAATTGAGTAGCCCTGTCTGGTTCTCTGATCACTGTTGAGGACATCGTGCTTCCCTGGCTAGCTGAACTCTGCTGGATCTCTAGAAATCTCTTCCCTTTTCTTCTTCCATCTTCCTAGTCTTCTTCTGATAATTTTTTAATAGGACTCTCACGATTATCATGTCTAAACAGGGGCATCAGTGCCTGGAGTGACTGCCCAGATGTAAACCATTCACTGTTCCTGCTTTCTGTCTCTGTTACTCTGTTAGCCTCATGCATTATCTCAGAAGTTTTATCCAGTTGCAGCCTTAATCCATCAAAATCCTGCCCATATTCATGTCTGTGCTTGCAGTCATCCCTGTTTGATTTGTTTTTATTGGAGCCTTGCTGCTGTTATTTACAGAATTTTTGTGGTCTCCTCATTGATGATGGGAGATCCTGGTATCAGCTCCATGATCTTGGTGGGCTGAGGAGAGTTTCAGCTGATCAATGCTGTTATTTTCCCTGAAAATAATTGAATTATAATAACTGAAAATAACTGAATGATAATTGTCCTGAATTCAGAGCCTACCTCCAAAGAAAAAGAGGTCTTGTGAGGTCAATCAGAGTGAAAGAATAGTTGTGATTTTAGTTCATTCCTATTTCTGTTCTGCAACCACAGTCCATGGATTTAGGATTGGGTTTTTTCCTTGGATAATTGTAGAGCAACTTTGTTCACCAATTCAGGAAACGTAGGACAAATGAGAAGAGGGTGCTGTGAAATGTTTGGGTTTCAGATAGAATTAAACTGAAATCACACAGTTCTAGCTTTTGTGCCTGCCCATGGCAGGGCAGGGGGTGATCTTTAGGGTCCTTTGCAACTCAAACCATTTTGTGATTTTATATCCAATCCATCCATGGTGGGATGCCCAAAATAAGGCTGCTGAAATGAACAGGAGTGGTCCAACTCACAGGTTTTTTTCTACCATTAAAGAACACCCAAAACACTATTTATTGACTGTCAAATCTTTAATAGAGTAGTTTCTCCCATCTTGCTGTAAAGTACCTAACTGACATGAGAAAGCATTGCTGCTGCTCTGAAAGAAGAAAACAGAGCTAAGCTGAAAAGCAGAGTTGCATTTCCTTATAATGATTTCTTCACTGGATAGGAATTTGCCAGAAAGAAATCCTGGAAGTCTTGGATAAGTTTTCCTTTAATCAGAGATCACAACACAGGGAGTGAGGAGGGGGAAGAGCCCTGTGGCTTCTCTGACAATTTGATGATGTATTAATCTGAGCTTCTAATTCTTGTGAAAGCAGTGAGAGTTCTGGGGAGCTTCATTGTTAGAGGCTTGCACAGTTTAACACAGAAGAAAAACAAAGCAGAAAATGAATTATGATGGGATTCTTCTTTTATCACTTTAATAAACTTCTCTGGGGTGCATCAGTAATCCACTCCAAAGTTCTCCCACCCCCTCATCCCTTCAAATCCATGTATTCCTCACTGACTAACATAATGTGAAGAATGATACTACAAAGAGACTCAGAAATATGTAAAGATCCCTGTGCCTTCCCTGAATATGTTAAAACAGTCAACAAAAACATGGTAATTTAAACTCCAGTTCATTTGATCTAATATTAAATTAGCTCCTCTCGGGATATCCTCTTTTTAATCAGTCAGAACACTTTTGTGTGCTCACATTTTTCTGTGGGGTTCATTAAGAGTTAAGGAATTGAACAGAATTGCTTGAAGTGGAGATGAGAGGCTTCTCCTTCCCATTTCCCAGATCATTTTGACCTTGGGATATTTGGGGCATCAAAAGGGTGAAATCTACTCCACTGTTTAGAACCAGGGCCATCACTGATGTCAGCCCTAAAACATGGGGATAAAAGCTCCATTATTTCTCTAAAATCCACTGAGACCCAAAATCAGTTCAAGGGTTTAGTTTGGAAAAATGAGATGTAAAGGCATTGGAGAAATGCAAAGATCAGGTGAAGTTTTGTTGTGAGTGAGGTGGTGGGAGGAACAAAGGAGCAGCAAAGCTTATGGAAGCTTGAAAATTAACTTTTTGCTGGAAAATGCAACATTATTATTATCATTATTATTATTATTATTGATATTATTTCTTTACTTTCTTTACTTGACAATTTCTTTACTTAACAATTCTATTTAACAATTTCTCTGTGAAAGGTATGGTAAATATCCTTGGACTTGCACATAATCATGATAGAAGCAAAGAGATTGAAAAAGGATTTATTACCATTGACCATTTTGCAAGACCAGAACATTTATGGCAGTGGAGGTTGCTGCTGTGCTGCTATGGGCTTGTAGGGGTTTTTTTTGTGTGTGTTTGTGAGGACTAGAAAAGAGAAAATATATTATGGACCTTTATATGTAAAAAAACCCAAACTACCCAAAGCAAAAAACAACCCTGAACACACTCTGGATTTTTTTTAAAAAGCCCCTTGAGTCCATTAACTCCATTGGATGCAATTCTAATAGAAATAGCTTTGGATTAGCTGGCAATTGAAAATCCCTCAGGAATGGGTTAGCTCGTATACATGCTACCCAAGAGAAAACAAAATTGTCACATATTTTGCTTAAGGTGTGGGAGGAAAAAATCAAATCAAATAGCATTTTACAAGTGCATGTAATAACTGGAATTTAAAACAAGATATGTATTATTCAAGTAATTCTAAGCATGGTATAGTGAATTTTTCATGAAGGTTAAGAAAAAAATGACAGAAATATCATTTAAACTGAGTGTTTTTGATGCTGAACTTGAAAGTGGGAGATTTAATAGAACTTTTTTTAATATGACGAGTCTCAGATAACATCATATTTGGCAAAGTGCTTTATTGGTTTTTGGATTAGAGTTTTTTTGTAAATTTTTCTTTTCAAACTAATAAAATTGATGTAGCTGTCAGTTTGGATTTGATCCCTATTTTGTTTTGCCTCAACAGTGTAATCTCAATCAGTCTAACTTATTTTTATGCTGCATTTACAAGGTACAAAGATGACAAATCACTCATGTCTCAGTGCTGATATTTTATCAAAAGTTTGAATGAATATCAGAGCTGAGGACAACAGGGAAAGAAGAGGCTCAGAACAAGAGCTGAGACAACACAGGCTGGGCAGATTCTTTTTTTTTTTTTTTTAATATATCTCCCCTTTCAATACTGAATTTTCAGTCCCACATGAATGAGCTTTGCCAACACCAACTTTATTTTTGTCCTCAGCAAAGGCAGCAGAATCCATGGGGAAAGATGGACAGTGGGATAATTTTCCTGGACCTGCTGAGGTCTTTACTCCTCAATTTTGTTGTTTGTGATGCAACCTTTGAACCTTTTTTGATGCTGGGTTCCTTCCTGACTCTTGGAAAAAGGGGTGGTCTTGAGAGGCATCCAAAATCTCCTCAACCCTACTGCAGAAATGAGCAGGTCTGGGAGCAGGAATGTGATATAAAATGCCTTGACTTTGAGTATTATATTGATTTTATCTAGATTTTTGACACAGAAGGGAAAGGAATGTTTTTTTCACCATGTTTTTATGCAGCACTTGTCAGAATGAGGTCTGAATCTCAGGTGAGACATCGAAGTGCCATTGCAAATGCTAGAATATAAGAATTAAACTCTGATAGCTTGAGAAATGTGAGTTTTCTTTCCTAGGAATTTATGTGCTTGTGGGTGTTTTTTTTGTTGATTTTTTTTTTGTTGTTGTTGTTGTTTTTTGTTGGTTCCCCCCCCTTTTTTTAATTAGGGTTTGCCTAAACTTTTTTATTCAGTAATATTTTACCTCTGACATGTAAGATGATGTTGAGAAGACAGAAATCCCCTGAGCATCATTTGTTGATCAGGTTTGTTTTGTTTTCATGTTGAAATGTTTCAGAGGAAGGACTTGCAGAGAAACATTTTTCAATTGCCATTTCTTAGCCCCCCTAACTCATGCTGACTCACAAGCCAGCAGGAATGTCAGCAGTGAATTCATCCTCTGAGCTTCCATCTCGTGGCATTTGAGATGATTAGAGAATTAGGGGGTGGGATTAATGGGAAATATCAGGCACAGGAACATCCTGTAAAGTTGGAGGATCAAATATCAACCTTTGAAGGGAATTCAAGCTCTGAATCAGAATCAGAGTGGCCTAAAAGAGAGGGGTGAAAGGGCTGGGCATTTATCTGTAATATCAGAAAGCTCTGGGCCTTCAGAGGAAAATGGAGGTGATAGAAAATTAAACTGAAATTCAGAATTTGAAATTGTTTGGAATGAGAAATAAAGAAGAACTGGATATAGCTGAAATAGGAACACGATCTAGGAGGTGCTTGGACTTGGCCTTTTAGCTGCTATTGAGGAGGCACAGAGATATTCTAAGTTCCTCAGCTTTTTTCAGTTGTTAAAGTGTATTTCACAGTGGTGCAGGCTTTAATGGAAATCTCTCATCTGTTCAGGAGGCCATAAAGAAGTACTGGTGTAAATGAAAAGCACAGGACAAGAAAATCACTACTGTTGCATAAGGAATGTACTGTTTCAATCTGCTGAAAAAAAATGTTTATTGTCCTCATCTGGGAAAGTAAAATCTGCATCTCAAGAGCAGAACAGTTTCTCACCAATACAGAAGAGGTCTTGAGTTTTCATTGTGTAATTCTCTACTTTCACTATCAAGCTCTGCTTTGTGTATACCTGTAAGTACAAAAAAAGAAATTACAAACCTCTTTCTTGCATGTTTTCTTGGAGGAATATGGTAGAGACTTATCCAGGAATCAAAAAAATGGAGGAATTTAAGCTCAGAGAAAGTCACTCAAGTTCAGAGCAGATCCAGTAGCTGAGCAAGGATGGCAGGGATGGCTTGGATGGCAAGGCTGGGGTTGTTTTTAGGTTTTTACCCCTCTTCCTTTGTGTGATTTGCCTTTTTCTGAAGGGCAGTAAAGGAATAAATCACTTTGTTGCCAGGAGGCCTAAGGAAAAAGAGACAGAAATCTTAGATCCCTTCCACGTGTTCTGTTAAAATCTGGTGACATCAGAGATGGGTTGGACATGGCAGCTCAGAGACTGGAAGGACAGAAATAATTATCATGTCTCAAAAAAGAGTCCTCCTCAGCACTACAATTAATTTGTTTTATCAATATTAAGGACCATTGGTAAATGGTCAATAATATGGGCATATTGTCCATACCATGACTCCTCAGTGGATTGAAAACCCCTCAGCTCTTGGCCTGCTAAAATGGCTCTTTTTTCATAAATGATGAAGTTTGGCTAAGTAAGAAACATTTAAAAGGATTTTTTGCCATATTTTCATCATTTAGCATGTAAAGGAATTTACTTCAAAGGACCTTCTTGATATCTTCTACTTTATTTTCTTCCGAGGGCAAGGCCAATTTGTGCTCTCACCATCTCTGAAAACCCTGAAATCCTTTCCCAGCTTTACTGAAAGTAACCAAAAAAAAAAATAGGAAGCCTTGTTATTTGTATTTTTTTTAGAAATCTGGTTAGTTTTTATTCTAAAAAAATTAGATTTTTTTGTAATTTTATTTTTTTAGAAATTCATTTCTATGTAATGAATTAGACACAGATGATTATCTAAGGCACCACCAGTGTGAAGATTCCTGTTAAGTGAACCTCAGAGCTTTAGTGCTGAGTTTTTGCAGGAGAATCTCCCTGCCAGGATCATCCCTGAGTTTGTCTGCTGGTCTCAGCAGTAACATGAGGTGTACACTGATTTTCTTTCTAGAAGCTGGAGCTGTGTGGGCATCCTGGTGATTGTAGCAGATTTTCAAACCCTGCTTGAAGCACACATGGACACATTTAATTTAGGAATTCCAGTTATTAAAACCAGGTCTGAAGGTGTCTTGTGAGTCAGACCCACAGAACAGACATTTTTATTTATCATGACTTTTCCTCTGGTAATAAAGACAGATTTTTTTCACAGGACATCTAATAATTGTACAATTGTAAGAAGAAGTTATGTTTTGTGTCTTAGTGAAAACAGTCACATGTAATTGTCTCTCAGCCTGTATTCCTCTCACAAATGTGAATTCCTAGGCTATTTCTGCATGTGCAAAGGACTCTTTAATTCCCATACTAAATGTGTGGGTGTCCTTGTAAAACAGGTAAAACCAGGCTGAGTCTCCTGAAAATAGTTAGGTTTTTTCACCAGTAAACACTTCATTTCATATATCAAAGACAGAGTGTTATTTTTAAGTTGCAAACTTTTTCTTTGCCCATTTCATCAATTTCATTTTGTTCCTTCACACTCCAAATTTTCCTCGGGGGTGTTTGCAACATTTTCCAATGAAGTGTTTGTTGCAAGTTTAATTAACTTGTTGCTTATTTTCCTTTCTGCCATTCAACTGGAATTTTAATGTATTTAGCATTAATAATAGTCTCTGCCTTAAGGAATTTACAGTAAAAAAAATAGGGATATGTACAATATGTGACAGAGAATGTCTTATTTATTATTATAAAGTTGCCTCTGGCAGCTCTTGTGGAAGAATCTGTTGTAGAATGGGGTTTGAGTGAAAGGCAGTAAATGTCTTTAACACAGCTTCTTCCTCATGCCAGTCAGAAAACTGTTAAAAACCTTCAGAAAAATGTTACTGACACTGACAATAACTACTCAATGTTCTCACAAACATAAATAACATTTAAGGAGCATTATTCCCCACACACACCCCTTTCCTTTTTCCTTATAACCTTTATTTTTTTCCCCTCCACTCAAACCACTGCTCTGATGAATGGATAGATGTACACAGAGCACTGATCCTTATCTTATTGGCCTCCTGGACCTGATTTTATCTGGCTCAGGCAGAATTTGGCTGCTGCTCAGCCCTTGCTGCTGTCACACATTTTGCTGGCCATGCTAAGAGCCACTTTGTCACCCTAATGGATTTCTGGATGGGGCACCAGCTCATCCTTATTCAGCACAAGGGCTGAGGAATATTCATACTTTTAGGAAAGTGTCCAAGCTGTTGACCTCAGTGTTGGCTGCAGGGATGGAGTGCCCTGATGTGCTTTGC
Organism: Cisticola juncidis; assembly: GCA_013400215.1. Classification (NCBI taxonomy): domain Eukaryota; kingdom Metazoa; phylum Chordata; class Aves; order Passeriformes; family Cisticolidae; genus Cisticola; species Cisticola juncidis. The sequence continues at coordinate 25,414 of VXBR01012081.1, read as the reverse complement.
TGAACTTGTACTCTCTTTGTTTTTTAAGCACTGATGATTATTTCTGCAGCAGAGCTGCTGCTGGCATCTGTTCTGTGCTAGAGAGCTGGGCTGTGGCCACTTTGCTTCCTCTAGAATCTCTCTTGATAACTTCTAAAAAAGCTTAAACCGCTATTACTGCATTGACAGTGGATTCCAAAGGTGTTTTTTCTTACCAGAATTTTTAAAACCTGTGCCAGATCTAACCTATGTGCATTGAAAGTGTGAGTGTGAAAACAGCTGCAGACATCAGTGAGATTTCTGTGCAGAAAAGAGCTGCACTCACACAGCAGCTCTCACTTTACACCTTGGTGTGTGGTTTGCATGCTTATCCAGGTTGGGAAGAGGTAAATTTGAAATGTGGATGTGCAAGCAGGGATTTGCTCACAGTCAGGTGAACCTGGCAGAGAAGGGAGAACTTTGCCTGCTGCTCTGCTGCCTGGATGTCTGTCAGATTATTCCTTTTTCTGACCCAGAGATGGAGCTCCTGAGAAGGGTTTTAAAAAGTTTTTATTCCATTTTCAGGAATTAGGAATCTGTCCTCAGATTATGACAAACTATTTCCTGATTACAATACATTATAAGTGTGTTTTGGCCTATCAGCTTTTGCTGCACAACACTGTGAATGTCTTAAAGCAAATCATCTAAAAATACCTCTCTGGATCCTACTACGATGCATCTTTCATAGTTTTATTTCTCCAAAGTATCTAGTCTATTTGCAAGGCCATCCTTTGAAATTTGTTTCCAGTTCCATTTCTCTCTCAGCAATGTCCATCCTATCCCATGGCATTTCTAAATCAGCATTTTCTATCTTAGAGTTTGCATATAGATATACAAGGCTATGTGAGCCTTCTGTCAGGCTTTGAGAATTCTCTACAAATCCATTTCCCACATTTCCCCCTCTCTCTTAAAGGATAAAAAACCTCTCTGGAGTTCTTGTTTGTGGTTGCACAGTGAGGTACACAAGGCACTGAGTGACCAACACAGAGAGAGAAGGTGACAGTAAGTTTGACTGGCACAGCACACACTGAGGATATTTAATTGTATATAGTCCATTTAAATGTATATAGTCCATTTAATTGTATATAGTCCATTTAACTGTATATAGAAGCCATGGAGAGTAAAGATAATGGTTATTAAAGTCCTGAGAACTGTCTTTTTTCACTTGAATTTAAAATCTGCAATCCCTGATGTTTAAAGCCCACCCCTCCTCTGCTCTGAGTATTTTTAGCAAGATTGCTTTTCACGCTCAGCAGTTCCCTTTGTGCCCTGCTTTGATGGTTCACTGGAATGTTTTAACTGGAAAACTGTAATATTTCCAGAGCTTACAGTGTGAGAAGTGTTTAGCTCCACGTGTGGGCCAGCTGGGCAGGGAGAAACAAGTGTGAGTGGATTCTGCATTTCCTTCTCCTTTGTGGGAAAAAGTGGTCCCTGCACCATCCCTGCCAGGCAATTTGAAAAGCTCTGGCTGCACAGTTGGATTCTCCTCTTGGACTTGGAGCAGTGAGGATCACTTTTTGTCAGGCTGTCAGAACATTTCACAGATCATGCCTGTAATTTTACACTTGCCTGGGTTTTCTCCTGTTTAATCCTCAGCTCAGTGGTCAGGACTGCAGTCCTCTCCTGGTTTCCTTTTTGGGAAGTGCTTGGTTCATGTGAAAATGTTCAACAGCATTCATCTACAGGTTTTTATTTCCTTATTTGCTCCTTTTAAATGCCCCTAGAATAATATAATGCATTGCTGATTCACACTGGCTCAATGTAATCATCACCTGGGGTGTGTTGTTTTTTGTTTTTTGTTTTTTTTTTCTTGGGTTGGATTTTATGGCTCTTTGTTTGTTTGTTAAATTTTTGTTTGGTTGGTTTGGCTTTTTGACTAGGAAAGCCATCATAGAACTCAGGAACTTTTGTCTAGCAAGTTCTATATTCTAACAAAAGTTTTGGGTTTGAAGGATTAAGAATTTAATCAGAGAGCAGAGATAGGTTGAAAAATGTGCATTTATCTCCATCCAGGAATGTTCACCATGAGAATGGTGCAAGTTCAGCTGTGCCCATAACCAAGCTGATTCTTCCTGTCCTTCCAGAACTCTGCTCAGTGACAGAGACAGACTTTATTCTATTTATAAAGCTGCTTTCACATGGGAAGACATCAATTCTAGCAGTGCATAACAGATGTCACTGAAACAGGGAGCATCACCCATGTTGTGCAGAGCCACCCCAGCCAGGGTTTTATTCAAGGAGGAAACAAAATCTTAATTAGCTCCACTCCTGCCCCATAAATCCACCTGTAATGACCTAAATACAGTGTGAAAATTAAAGCTACATTAGTAAAGTGCATCCATTGATAGAGCATCAAATCCCAAACCAAGTGCTGTGGTCTTGTGCCTGGTTTAGCAGGATGGCTGCTAACCAGGAGCTCTAATAAATGACATTTAACAGCACTGCACTGACAGGACACCACACCATGAATTCCTGAAGTGCTTCATTAGTGCTCCAAGCCTGCTTTGCTTCCCTTTTTTTTACAGCAGAGAAGGAACCAGCAAGAGTTTTTGCTAAGGGCCCTCTTTGCAGAAGAAGCTTACTGAACTTCCTTCAAAATATTGAGTTGCACTGACCTTTTTTGGCTTCTTTTTCTCTTCTTGATGCACTTTCCCTCCATTAGAATTGTTCTGTATTCACAAAATATTCACAAAATTCACAGAATTGTTCTTTTGTGGATGTGCTGCCATCCTTCATTCAGTGGCTGCTGGATGGAAACAAGCACTCATTACAATTGTCCTTTTAAATCAAGGTGCAAAATAGCAAGAGGAAAAGGGGCAAAGGGAGAAACAGCTAAGGAGGTAAAGGGAGGTTGGCAAAAATGATGGGGAAAAAGAGAGGAGATAAATCCTGCTAGCCCAGAGAAGGCTGAGAGCATTGAAGGGCAGTTTGCTGTTGCTCAGGGCCTGGGGTGGTCTGCAATTGGGAAATGTGATTTTTTTCCCTTTAATTCCCTTGGACTTTAGTGCACTAAGTGTAGTCACTCCTGTAGCAATTCAATGTATTCCCAGAGGTGATGTCCTGTTCTCTTTTCCTGTTTCAGCTCTTTGCTTCCCTTATTCTTGTCAGTTTGCCATTTTCATTATTTGTCTGTTTGCTCTCCACAACTTTGTTTTTAATTTCTGTGGTTTCTCTTTGCTGTTTTAAAATTTTTTGCCTCCACTGCACTTCTGCTTTAGATAATACCTTTCTTCTTCTGCTTATTTCTTTTTCCATCCTCTGCTGCCCTCTTTGATGACTTTCTCCTTTGCTCCCATCCTTATTTGCTGTTCTTTGCTTAGGATTTTTTTGATCCATTGCCACACAGCTTTGCCTGGTTTATTTGTTGCCCTCTTTCTCTCTTAATTTCCCTTCTTCCCTACATCTGGAAGCATTAAGACAGCTTATATCTTAATATCCTAATCATGCCACTGGGATCAAGGCAAAATATTCAGAAAAATGAAATTAGTTGTGAGTTGAAATTAAACACAAAATTCTGCATTTCTCATCATTTTCCTCTCTGAGGATAAGACAGAGGAGCAAAAACTTCTTGTGCATTAAAAGTTTTTTCAGGAAAAGTCAGTGCCATCATTTGAATTTCACTACCAAACTCAGCCTCACAAAAGAAGTGTTTAAATTTTGTGCAGCGTTTTTCTGCTCTGCCCCCTGAAGCAGGGGTGGAATCCTGGCCTGCCTGAAGAGAGTGGCAGAAAATCCCATTAAACTCCTCTGGAGACAGAATTCCACCCACAGTGCCTGTCATCTGTTCTAATTTCTCAGATTTTAATACCCTGAAAAATTGAATTCACTGAAGGAACAGCCCCTTCAGGCCAGGCTCCAGGGAATTCTGTGTTCAGCTCATTCCTCAGAGATGGAGATGGAGCATCAGATTTTACCTTTTGGCAAATAAAAGAGCAGGGGGGCCCTGGAACATCACAGCTCTTCCTGCAAAGTTCCTTAAGTTCATGGAGTTTATCAGTTCAGATGTGAGGGAAACAGCAACGTGACAGAAGAACACAGAAATGCTTGATAAAAAACAAAATACAGTAAAAAATACAAAAAAAAAGGGTAGCTTTTTTTTTTTTTCTGGTGCCTCTATAGGTTTATCAGCATCAGGGTGATTTAAGCTCCTCTCTGGTTATCTAAAAGGGGCACCATGCCCCATCCCATGTTTCTGCCTTTGGTATATTTGTCCAAAATAGATGCATATCCAGTGCTTGGCTGCAGTCGACTCAGTTGCAGTCTCCTGTTTGGAAAAGCTAAAATGGTGCTCTAAGAAATGAAATCTCGGGTTTGTGCTTAATCCTGCAAATTTTAGCATTTTAGTTGCCAAATCGTCTAAAGGATTGGGCAAGCTGGATGCTCAGAAATTCAGAATTTCTCAATCCTTTCTTGTCATAAACTCAGGTCTCACGGCCCTTCGGTAATTTTATCTGTTTAAATCTTTCCTTTGGGTTACAAAAGCAGGGACCATGATGGCTCTTGGGAAAACTTGGAATTCAGGAGGAAAGGGTTTATTTAAACCTTTTATTTTATTTATAAAATAAATAAATTTTTATTTCACAGTTGTTTCTTCTCAGTTGATATCCCTGCTGTGTGCACTTCTTATGTGAGGAACCCGAGGTGGTAGAAATCATCATGTGGCTGCAGGGACCACAAAATTATCTTATGGCTCTCCTAAATGCAGTAAAGTCAGTGAATTCTAAACTGCCCTTTCACTATTTTCTTAACCTTCTTAACCTGTCTAATCTGTCCATCAAATCTTGTTGAATCATTATTTTGTGTTTAAGAGGTGCCCAGAGATTTGTTTTTGAACGTTTTTGAGGGGTTCTGGGGTTTTGTTTGAGGTTTTTTGGGGTTTTTTTTGTTTTGTTCTTTTGGGGTGGTTGTTGTTGTTGTTGTTGTTTTGGGGTTTTTTTTTGTTTTTTTTTTTATTTGTTTGTTTGTTTTGGGGGGTTGTTTTGTTTTGTTTTTGGCTTGTTGTTGTTGTTGTTGTTTTGGGGGATTTTTTTTGTTTTTTGTTTTTTGTTGTTGTTGTTTTCCCCCCATTAAAAACTGCACACCAGCTTAAAGCAGAGCTGGCCTAACCCAGAGAAATGGGGTATGAGTTTGGAATTTGGGGAGAGCAGAAGGTGACTGCCTATGTAACAGCACAACAAAGGCAGTGCAGGTTTCCTGACCCAAAACTCCTTCTGCTTTCTCCTTCCCAGTTTTCTTCAACACCAAGACTGAACCAATGTCATTCCAAGAGCTGTCCAGAGGATTTGGGCAGATAACTTTTCTTCCACACCCATTTGAATTATCCAACTAATAACAGGTAAGATTTTTGTTTCTTGTATTTTAGGATGGAAAAGTTAAATCTTTGATTTTAGCTTGTAGATTTGTGACCCCTTTGAGTCTGTGAAGATTTAAGGCACTGCCTGGTGCCTTGATGAGAATTGCCAGTCACATTTGAAGCAGAGAGAAATGAATTATCCAAAAAGTGGATCTGGGTGCGTGTGCCCACCCTTGGAATGCCCTGCAAGATTTTGGTGCTTGAGTCAGGGAGGAAATGGGGGTTTGTTTGCAAGGGAAACTACATGGAGAGGGAAAAAAAATCAGCTGGTGTGGGGGACAGAAAGTGGAGCCCTTCTGTGCCTCCTCTCTCAGTTTCAGATTCTGAGGGCATCACTCCTGCCCCAGGGCTCAAAGGGTTGATGGAAAAAGGGATTTTCCTTGCATTGCACACAGCACCTGTGATAGCCTGGCTTAAACTTGAAAGGACAGGTGAAAAGAGAGAGAGGGAGCTGAAATCTTGCCTTATATACTGGAGAAATTGTTCATTCATGTGAAATGCTGACCTCTGTCATCCTGCCAGGATGACAGGGCCCTGGGGTGAGAGGCTGCTCAGTGCTGGTGCACAAGTTAAAGCTGCCTGGGGAGTGTTTAAAAGGACAATGCCAAGGTTGGTCTGCCCAAAATCTGACCTATCTTTTATTTTATTTTTCCTTCTCTTACATCTGTTTGCAAAGTTCGTGTAATTCTTTTTTAGGCTTTTAAAAATCTTCTAATGTAAACCAAAATGTTTCAGTTGCTATTGGAGGGTGGTGATAAAAAGGAGAGCTCAGTGAGGCAGTGCAGATATTGTGAAGGAGGAGAAAGAGCCTGAAACAAAATACAGATATGGGGACTGTCTTTGAAATAGGCAATAATTAGTAAATGAGAATTTGGGCTGAAATCTGGAAGGAATCAAAGTAAGCAAAGACAATTTTTACCATTTGAAAATACCCCTAAACTTCAGTTCACAACAAATTAATTCAAAACCTCTATTTATTTGTATTCTAGTAGTCTTTATTCTGGTTTTTGGTGGGGGTTTTTTGTTTGTGGGTGTTTTGTTTGTTTGTTTGTTTGTTTGTTTTTAATTCTGCTGATCCTTTCTCAGTAACAGTAGATTTTTGTACATAATTCCTGCCATAACTGAAATATACCCTTCCTTCTTTGCTTTGTTTGATGCCCTAATTAAAATCACAGAGTATCATTATAGGTTTTTTTTCCTGCATGTTATAATATCCCAAGACCCTCGTAGCTCTCACACGAATATTTCACCCGCTCAAATAATTCCTATTCTAATTGGAAAATAGATGAACTAGCTATCTGTGCAAGGCATAAAAGGAGAAGGAACCAGAGGAAGTCGTAAAATCAAAGTAGTAAAATCAAAACAAAGAGGTGTTTTTTTTGGTTTTGGTTGGGGTTTTTTGTGGGTTTTTTGTGGGGTTTTTTTTTGTTTGTTTTGGGTTTTTTTGTTGTTGTTGTTTTTGTTTGTTCGGTTTTTTTTGGTTTGGTTTTTTTGTGTGTTTGGGTTTTTTTTGTTTGTTTGTTTTTGTTGTTGTTTTTTTTTTTTTCTTTTTTTTCCTTTTTTTTTTTTGTTTTTTTTTTTTTTTTTTTTTTTTTTTTTTTTTTTTCCTTTTTTTTTTTTTTTTTTTTTTCCTACATAACTATGATGCTCTTCAGAAAACGCAGAGGGAATAATCCCACACAAGGCACCATTCCCTACATAAATCGAGACCGGAGCTCTTGGAGAATTGCAGTTCTTGGTTGTTTTAGCCGAGGGGATCTCCGGGCACTCAGATAAAATAAATGATCTTGCATTCTTCTCTATGAGCACAAGAGGGCGGCCGGGCCAGGCAGACGCGCTCGCTCTCAAATTCACCTTTTTTTCAAGAGTTTATTCCTGCTTCAAAAAAAGTTTTCCTACGAACTGCGAGGCTCACTCCTGATTTTCTTCTCAGTTCTGAAAAAGAGGAGGCAGCTTCTAATAAACCCTGCAATGACAAATATCCTTGCCTGGCTGCAAAATGTTAAAATGTTGTCCTTCCCTGGATTTGTGTTGGCTTTTCCAAATCCTACAGGGATGGATGAGCTTGGATTTTCCTGTGGAACAGGACATGGAAAGAGTCGGGATCACAGGAGAGCAGGAGGAGTCCACAAGATCCTCCTCCATCTCTCCTCAAATATCACAAATTGTGAAGTATCACAAATTTCGGAAATATCGCTTTTACAAAGCCTGTGAGTGACTATACCAAATCCTAGTACTTGTCAACAAAGATAATGATAAGAAAGAAAAAGAAAAAAAAGAAA
>VXBR01012081.1:0-12566 GCA_013400215.1 Cisticola juncidis | reverse complement strand
GCGCTGCCCCGGGGGAAGCATCACACCCTCTCCACACAGGACCTCCACAATGGTGAATCTTTCCCGCAAAAAGCAGCTCCCCACGTTTGTCAGGGATGGTGACAGATTAAAATGGTGTCCCCTGGAGCCAGGAATAAAGCTTGGTAGCCACTGTCCTGAACACAGCGATCTGTGTTCCGTGTGTCCCGGTTTTGGGGAAATGACAGTAGGTGGCACTGGAGAACAGCAGCACGGAGGGATGGATCTTTTCAGAAATGGAGCACTTTTCTCGCCGGAGCTCTGTTTAGTCGCTTTTCCGTCCCCACGGATTGCCAAAACGCTTTGCTGCGTTCTCTTTCCAAGGAACTTCCCCTCCCTGAAGGTTCCAAAGGCAAGAACGCGATTTCGGAGAGCCCCGAACAGCCCGGGGAGCATCTCTGCCAGTAAAACCCGCTGAAGGTGCTCTCCTTCATTCTGGAGGGATTATTTGGCCACCTCTTGCCCTGCAGCTCTGTGTCAGAAAATCCCCAAAGATGACACCGGGGCACAGCTAAACCAAACCCGTGGTTATCCATCCCTGAGTCTGGTGAGCTGTCCCTCCTGCCGCGTGGTGGAGCAGCGAGAGTGTCTGAAAGAGGAAAAAGAAACAATCCCAGCCATTCCCTGGCTTTTTTTTTGTCTCTGGAGATCCTGTCCCACACGCCAGCAAAAGAGGAGACAGCTCTTGGTAGTCCTAGGAGAACTTAGAGTGACTCAGCAGCTCCCTGCCTACTCCTTTAATAAGAAGCACGAAGCAGGCAAACAGTGGCCACCCTAAAAGCCTGGGAAAAAATGGAAAATGTGGAGAGTTTCCCAAGAAAAACCTTCACAGCCTTCTCCTAGAAATCACCATGGGGAGAGAGTGGAGGGGTCCAAAATCTCAGTTTGCATTATGTGTGCAGCCTGCTGTGGGTGTGCTTGGGAATAGAAGCTTTTCCCATGAGTATTTCATGTTTTCTCAATCCTCCTCCTTTAGCTGTGTCCAGTCCTCAAGAGGAAAAGCAGCATCACATAAACTCCTGAAATTGTTCCTCTCTCTCAGGATCTTGTGTCCCTCTCTCTCAGGATCCTGTGTCCCTCTCTCTCAGGATCACTTCACAGCAATCACTGGAAATGAGTGCAGGACAGCACAAATGCCACCAAATAGCTCGAGGAGCAAGCTGACATTTCAAGGGAATATATGGAGAATATATGAATATATGACCAAAAAAAAAAAAAAAATGCATCTCCTTCCACCAACTGAAATAACTTTTGTCCTTGTCTAGCTGCTTTTAAATCACAGTGACATCACTGACAGCTTTTGTGCTTTAAAGGCTGGGGTGTTTTTCCTGTAGTGCTTTATCAAATTATAACTTCAGTTTATCAGATATGAGATATCAGGTATTAATTATTAACTTTATATGCTTTATCCTTATCTGTTCAGTCTTATATCATGGCCTTTTATAACTGAAATACTGTTTTGTTGACACTCCCTCCCTTTTCTGAGGACATTTTCCTGCCTGTTACAACCTTGGGATTTTGCTTGAATTCCGAGCTGTCCCTTGACTGGAGCAATTTATAACTTTTTAAGGAATGGAATGAAGTGTGAAGGGAAGTGGTCCCTGAGGGAGCTCCCTCTGTGTTGTGTCTGGGGCAGCCTCTGCTGCTCCCTTTTATGGAGGGTTCTGGGCTCTGAGGTTGTTGAAGGTGGATGTGGCCAATTCTGTGTTTACTCCAGCTCTTCAACCTTTGCAGAGAGCCAAGTCCTGGCTGATCCCTGGGAAATATCCCAGCACAAGGGAGGTTCTTCCACTGTTGTGTTATCCCAGCCCTGAACAGAGAGGAGGCAAAGCCAGAGGGCCACTCTGCCATCAGAGGTTTGCATCGTCCCCCTCCCCTGTGGCTGGAGCTGGCTGCTCCTCTTGGAGCGTGTAGATGGAGTAGAGAATTTTTTTAAATCCTATTCTTGTGCAGAAATCTTCCTGAGAGGCAATTCTTTCCCTTTAATGAAATTGTTATTTTAAGCGTGTTGGAAACTTGCACTGAAAGTGTGAGATAACCTACCACTATATATATATATTCAAAAAAAAAATAAAAAGTATGGTTGGGTTTTGAATCGAGAAGGAGAATAGATAAGGTGTTACCTGTTCATTGCTACTGCAGTTTGAATTTTCCCTGAGGGATGACTTGGGAAGGGAATCATCCCCACCATAAACCGGTTGAACAGGAAGGAAAACTCCTGACAGAAAGTTACGCCTCCGTGAGAGTGAAAGCACATAGGTCACTGAAAATGTCTGGGAGCAGGAAGGCACAGGAGGCTCTGTATCCCTCTGACAAATCCTGTTCCAGGTAAGGAGTTGCAACAGATGCTCTTATTGCTTAGGAGGTGCCCCTGTCATCTCTCCTGGGAGCTGGAAAAAGGGAAAAATCGAGCCCAGAGCCTGCCAAGGTTTTTCATGAAGATTCGTGTGCATGTCCAAATCTGGGAAGTGTTTTTGTATGCTTGGATAGTACCTGCAGTACTGTGAGACTCTCAGGTCTCTGGATTTGTAGTGGATATTTCACAGTATTGGTTGGGATTCTCCCTTAAAACCCCTGATCCCAGAACCACGTGATTATTTGAAAATACAGCTGTCATTCAAAAGGACAAGGAGAGCTTCTCAGCTGTAGGAGAAAAAAATCCAAACTCCATAATTCAATGTGAATTGAGAAACCACAAGGAAAAAAAAAACCCTAAACTATAAATTTAGGTGATTTATAAAAAAATCACATAAATTTTGCCTCCTTAGTGATTTTTGAAAATTGTTTTATCAATGTGCTTGACGAGAGTCGGAAGGTGAAATAGTGGCTGGCAAAGAGCCAGAACCTTCCCTGAATTTTGTATCCTGCTTTGAAAAAGGGTGAGGAGCTGGCCCTGGTGGTTCTGACCCAACCAGCACCACTTCCACCAGGGAGATTTGCACCATGACAGGCTGAGTCTCCACCCTCAGGGATCAGATCTAAACAAAAACCCCAAAAAAGGACACAGGATGCTTCTGTGCAGAGGTTAAGAAAGTCACAGTGGGGAAGGAGCAAGGGTTTATGTCAGATATTTATGAACCATCATAAACAGAATGCAAGGAAATGCAAGGAAAATGTTTGTTTGAAATACAAGAAAAATATTTTAGAAACTGTTGAAAGGGTGTAAAGGGTACTGTATTTTCTTTTTAAAGGAAGATTTCATTATTTTATCTTCATTTCTTCCTGAAACATTCCAATTTTCAAGATGGATTAAAAAAACAGTGAAAGACTTCTTGATTTAATGGCTATATAATTTTCTTTCTTGTTTTCTTTCCTTTATTCACCTGCAGTAGAAATGAAAAACAGAGAAGGTTGTAAATTAGGACAATTTCATACAATAAACTTTTGTTGGTATGCTTGTTTTTAAAGGGTGTCATTTTTATCTAAAAACAGTGAACTCAGGATTCATTCTGACAGAAAGCTGCAAAACTGTAATTGCATTTTAGATCACCATTCAATGTGGTATGCACCATTTTGGTTATCTGGCCTAGTTTAATTTCATAAAATTTCATAATTTTTTTTTTTCAACAGGTTAAAGCAAACCAGAGCATGCAACACATGGAATTACTAAGTGGAGTGTTTGAAACAGTAGTTCAGCCTCTGAGTAGTAGGTTTTATTTCAGCCTGTTAAAGTTTTCATTTCATTTCTCATTCCACACTGTGGGTGACAGGAGCTTATGCCACCTAGAGTTTGACTTAAAATGAAAGAAAAATAAATAAAATTGGGATGAATACCTTCTGTTGTAACACAGACTCCCATTGCAAGGTGCTATTATCTAAACTAATACAGTATCCTGGGGACTTAATGGAAAATCTGTTTGTGGAGCTAAGCTTTGGCAATTTCTGAGCACATTTTTATCTCAATAGCCTTTTCTCTTTCAGCTCGGGAATGCATTTTTTTATTGAATTATTAAATCAGAGGTCTCTATTTCTTTTAGGTGATGAAGTACTGCAGCACAACTGTGTGCAGTGTGTGGTTCTGCTGTTCTGTGCCATTTCTGGATTTTAAGCTACATCTGTATCAGCAAATGGAACAGGCCAAGGCCTTGAGGACAAATGGCTCAGAATAGACTTTGGTTGTAGAACTAAACTCTCTTCCTAAAAAATAAATCCTCGTGCCCACTGACAGCAGTTTCCTGTGCATGCTGCCCATCTGAATTATTTGGCACATGCCAAAATCAGATCAGGAAGTTTTCTAGTAACACCATTAATGATGGAGCTGCACAAACTCATGCCCTTACCTGTTAATTTGCTAAAAAAAAAAAGTCCAGCCTCAGGCTTTGAAGTTAAAATTCTGCTGTAAAACAAGAAATTAAAAAAGGCTGAAATTTATTTATCTTTTTTTCCCCTTTATTTATGCCATTTCCTAGCTTTTGGGGAATATTAATTGGAGGTCGATGTCATCTATATTCTTTACTTAATTTTCTTCACCTGATTACACTAAGATAAAAAGGGGTAGAATATGAAGGAATTGGAGGAATAAAAAAGAGGAAAATGTGGATGAAACTGAAAACCATTAATACAAAGTCTTCCTTCCTGCATTGTGTGCTTTGCAAGTGTAGAAATGATGGGGAAAACATCAAGATTTTCTTTAATATTTGTCAGAATTAGTGTTTAATATTTAGATCAGCTATTTCAGGCATCCTGTTGCTATTATTTAGGAGTTAAGGATAATAATAATGTCATAATTTGTTTTTATTATTACAACTATAATAATAATAATGATGTCTGGAAATAAGGGTGAGAAAAAAGAATAATCAAGCTACTTATTAAGAAAATATTTCCACTCCCTGGAGAAAGTTCTAAAGCAAAAAAAAAAAAAAAAAAAAAAAAGACCAAGGCACTGTTTAATTCCGATTCTGTTCTTCATTTCAGTGCTCTGTAGCTCCAGTTCTGAACATTGCTGTCTTGGCCTTGGAATTATTATGAGACTTTCCTGAGGACCAAAAAGGACTGAAGGGAACATCCATGGCACATTTTGGGAGGGTGCCCTTCTCACTCAGAGAATTCTCTGAAGGACAGCCTGGGCACCAAGCATCTCACCCAAGGTACCATTCTGGCTCTGATGCAGGGATCCCCATAGGATTTGATCAGATAATTGATGAAGTCAGCAATGAATTCTTTTTTTATGGCTCATCCCATCCACATCATGAGGAAATGTTCTTCCCATCAGACCTTTTCAGTCGGAATGTGCCAGACCAGCACTTTTACAGTCATCCTATCCTTGCCTATGGAGAATTTTACCCTGGAAATCCAACCCCTCACTGGCAGCAAGGCAAAGTGTCACCCATGGTTGGCTTCAGACCTTCTCTCCTGCCTGACTACAGAAACTTCTCTGTGGTGGATTCCCTCCCCTACAGACACGAGAGACAACTCCATGGAGGGGAGAGTGGAAATTCAGTTTCAAATGTGGAAAGAGGCAACACAAATCCAGAGTTCCAGATAGGCTTTGGCCATCTGGATTCTCCAAGTCCTGTTTTCTTAGACAATTATCCATTTGGACAGAAAGTGAGAGAAGAAAGTGGAAATGGGGAAGATTCTTTAACCAACACTTCCAGAAGATGTAACTCGGGACCAACCCACCCCCAGGGCTCTGGACATAACAGAGAGGTATTTAAACTTTCTTATATTAACAGTGCTTAAAGGTTTTTATTCTTGTTTGTGTCCTTGTACTTTGTGTATTCACTCACGTGGTTGCAACATGAATTAGAAGCACTTAATTTAAAGACCTTATGAAAAATAAAACATTTATGCCTCAGGGGAAGCAAAAGAGTTTTATACCAGAAGAGAATCTAGATTATGGTCTAGAATGCTCCAGTAGGCTCATTTTGTGGATCACTGAACCATAAAACTACCAGAGAAGGAGAAGTACAGAAATGTAGAGAAAGTTGTGTTTGAAAGACAAGATGAGGAATCTTTATGGTCTGACATGAAACCTGAGATTCAAAATAACAACACATTGTGTTGAATCCCATTTGTTTTGTTTTGTTGAGACAAATCATTGTCTAGTCTGGCTGACATCCCCTGGTCCTGAGAGATGGAGCACACAGCCCATCCTGCTTTCACCATGTTCTCCATGTGCATATATAATTATTTTCTAAAAATAGTCACATCTTCTCTGACTGTGGAAGCTGATTCCTATGACACACATTCTGTCTTTTAGCTGTCTGTCTGAAGCAAACCCTTTATCTTTTCCTCCTTCATCAGGTGCTCACAGCTCTGTTCATGATTTTGCCATTTTTAATAACCATGTCTTATGGGACTCCCATGAGGGTCCACATCTCTTTGTGAGGTGCTATCTGTCCTCATTTTCTTCCTCTCAAAATCCTGATATGGAGAAGGGAAAAGAAAATGAGAAATCCTTCCTTTCCTCCAGTCCTTGTTAGCATTCTGAATCATTACAGGAATCCTGAAATAGCCTGCAGGATACCTCTGCACCATGAATATTGAAAGACACTCTAGGTTCACCTTCTGCCTTTAATTCCCAGTGATCACAGTATCATACAGCAAAGGGGAAGAGACACTTGATTGACTTGTTCCTATGTCTCTGAATAAGGAGAACTATAAAAGTAAACATATGCAGGCCCAGACAGATGGGAAGGCAGCAGGGGGAAATATATCTGAGGACAAGAATTCTTCAGACTAATCCTGTGCACCGCATTTTAGAACTTCAGTGATGAATACAAAAGAGGAGGGGAAGGATGGGTGGGGAGACAAAAGGCTGTTGTTGCTTTTTACTCGTGGTAGGAAAACGAAAGCATGCTGACATGATGATGAAAAGAACAAGCCTTCTCAGGAGAAAAGCAGAAAATAGTGGGATACAAATGAGCAGGAGGAGATGAAATCATGGGATGGGAAGAAGAGGTGCTAGAGGAAGCAGGCATTTAAGAACAGGGAAAATCACTTCTGTGACGAGGAGGAGAGAATTATAGGGGAGGGAAGAGAGGAGCTGAGTGAGTCAAGGACAACTACAATCGAATGTGTGGGAGGATTTGATTAAGTCTGGGAAGTATTTGAGCTGTTTAGCTCAAAGAGGGAGAAATGGGAGAGAGGAGTGAATTGATTTGTAGCATAACATTCACTGTGGTCACAGGAATTCCTTCAGGGAGAAAAAAAGCCATGTCAGGCTAGAAAGAGAGCCAAGGCAAGGGGCTGGCAGCTGAACCTTGAGATGATAAGGGAAAATAAGAGTGAAAGGAACTCTTAGAGAAAGGGAACAGCAAAAAAAGCCTGTAAAGCAGACACTGCTGCTGGGCTGGGAGTTTTGGAGAAGAGCAGGGTGACAGACCTGAGGCTGAGTAGGACAATCAGAAGGGTGGGAAAGTGGAACACCACAGCAAAAGGAGAACAGGTTGGAACTGTGAGGTCTAGAAAAAGTAAATAATGTATTCAAGTAGTAGGAGATGAGAACCAAGACCAGAGGGAAATATAAAGGATGCTGAGACATGGAGATTAGAACTGAGATGGGTCATAGGTAGGCAAGATGAAATATTCACTCCTGAAATTATACCAGTATTCTGATCCATAGATCTTGGATGCAGTTGTATGGCCCTAGGCTTTATTTAATGTGTTCTAATCAAATTATGTCCAATGTAATAAAGGAAGCATTAATATTTTCTGTCCTTGTCATTACAGATCAGATGTTCAAGAATAGTAAAGGAAACTGTCTTCATAATATCTCAGTGAAAGGAGAGGTTATTTTTTTTCCATATTAGAAAGAAAATGGAAATGAAACCTGAAAAGTATCTAATGTATTTAGCTGCTCCATCTATGATATTTAGGATTTAATTTTAGATTCTAATGTTTGCAGAGTAACTCTCCTATTTACACCCTCAGGTTTATCCATTGTTTTTCCTACCAGACAATTTCAATTTTCCTCTCTATTTATGATTCCCCCTTAGTAACTTTAAATTTTATATGCATTCTCCTAATGCTTTATGTGGTATTGTGGGTAACACAAATACCACTTACCATCAGTTTTGGGTCTCACTGTATCAATATGAGGTTTCTGGCTTTTGAGCTTTCAGTTCTGACATTGTGATTTTCCCACCAGCCACCTCATGGCAGATCTCTCATCTTTCATAATCATCCCATCTTTCAAACTCTAATTAAAATTTCCCACCTTGCATCTTTTAATGCATATTGCACTTTCTTGTCCAGCCAAAAAAAAAATCTTAAATTCTGTTTCTTAGTTATTTTTAAAATAAATTTCCACATTTTTATATAAATTAATAATCCAATTATAAAACAAAAATTTTGCTGTGTCAGTTTCCTCTTCTGTGACAGGTCCCTTCTCTTTCTGGAGGGGTTTAGAAGCTTTTATACAGCTAAGCCTTGTAATGTCTCCACCTACAAGAGTAGAAAGGGCTTGCAGATGTAAGAGCACTCAGTTCTTCCCTGGCTGAAGAGCATTTCAGGCAAACAGACAATGGGTTTCTTGACCCAAAGCTCAGACCTCTGCTCTCCAACATCACAGAGAGCATGTGGGGGATTTTTCATGTTCAGCAGAGTCCACTGGCTCCCTCTTATCTGTCTCAGGGACTTACCTGGCAGCTTGATGGAGTTTGAGGGGATGCTGAGCTTCCTGCCAGGGCAGAAAGAGAGGAAAATAAGGATTAAAACACACTGAGCATAAGCCTCAGCTTGCCCTTCTCCCTTTTATAAACTAAATATCTGCACTTGGAGTTATCTGTGCCTTGGTACCAGGTGAGTTGTGAAAGCTTTGTCTGAAATTCCTCATGTTCTGCATGGAGGGGAAAAATAGTTTATTACCCATATAGTTTTTAGTAAATAAAAATAGTTTATCACAAAGCTCATGCTTTGTGACTCCTGGAAGCATTTAGAGTGCAATGAAAATTGTGTTATTTGTGTTTATTTGGAGTTCCAGCAAGTCAGGGGACAAGTGATAGGCTCTCATGGAACTAAATTCAAGGTTAGCCTCATGGCCTTCCTGTTTCTGATCTCTAAATAACTCAGCTCTGTTTCTTTTGGGCTCTTTCTGGTGTTTTCAGGCTGCAGGTTGGTCTCTCCAGCTGATTGAAGCAGAGCAAGGAAGCAATGAAAGCACAGTTGGTTTTTGCAAGGCGGTGGAGAAGTAAGTAATGAAACAGCTTTTTTTTCAGCCAACTATCACATTTCACTTGCATTAACTGGATTTGCTATCCCTGTGTACTGGGGCTGCCTGGGATGGATTAATTATCCCCTCACAGGGCTGGGCTGTGCATTTGCAGCTACAAGATGTGGCTAGTACTCCAATATTTTGGCCAATGCTGAGCAGTGTTCATTATTGTGATATTTGTCTAAAGCCATTTTTCCTGGAAAGAGGCTGGACATTGCCTGCTGACTGGAATATTTTGTCTTCCTTTAATTAGTGTGGCTTTTGCTTTTGTTAATCTGCCTTTATCTTGACCCAGTAGGGTTTTTTCCCTATTTTTCCTCCCCCTGTGCTGAAGAGGAAGGGAAGGGTAGGGCAGCTTGGTGGGCACCTGGCATCCAATTCAGATAAACCAACCTGAACAATGCTGTAATTCCAGTACCTACTTAAATAAGGAAACACTTCTAATTTGGGTTTAAATATTAAAAAACACAAAGGGACATTAATTCAAAAATATTTTATCTTCTAACTGTCTGCTTTATTTGTGATAAGTGCATTTAACTCTTCACTGTTGGTGGCTTGTAGTGTGTGAAATTTCCCACTTTTTCTGTTGTCTTGGGCAATATTAGTGCCTGTGCAACTCTGAGCAGGAAAATAAGAGCTGGAGGAACTGATTGAGAACAGAATTGCTACATTCTGTCATGATGAAAAGTGAGACTTAGCAAGTGGCAAAACCTACTTTAATTATATTTTACAGTTACACTTAATAGCCTGACTTAATGGGATAGAACATTTTTTACTTTCTTAATCTTCTGCAGAAAAATAAATTGTGTTGAAATCCAAGCACACAAAAAATTACAAGTATTTAGACCATCTGTGCAGATTGATTTTTCTTTTTTAGATCTACACTGATCACACTGTCAAGTTGTTAACACAAATGCACACTTTTCCCCCCTGGAAAATCATTGGGAAATGGAATCCTGATTTTGTTAGTAGACTTTAATGAATTGATTTTATTCAAGGTCAGCCAAGGCTGCTTCTCTTAAAAGAAAAAACCCAAAACAACCCAACCAAAAAACTCAGTTTGATGTTGCACTGAAATTAAGAGTATATTATTTATTCAAATGGAATGGTCAGCTTCAAAACCTACTCAGTCCCACTTTTCAGTTTCCTTTTCCACAGTTCATCAGCCTGAACCCCATCCCAATTCTATCATGAGATGCATGAAGACACATTCCACATCACTACTTTCCTCCCAGCTCTTCAGATTTTTTTAATGTCTAAACATTCTAATTATAGGAAAAACTTTATATTGATTTTTGAATGGATGAGTTTATTTAGAGGGCTAAAAAGATAAATATTGATAAGCCGTTCTTGTTTTGCATGAACTTGTTTTGTGTGTGTGTCATGAGCAAATACTCTTAAAATAAGAACAGCTTTTGCTCTTCTTTTATTAAATAAGTAGAGAAACATTTTTAGGACAAAATGTCACTGCAACCAAAAGAGAAAAAAATGTCATAAATTTTCAAATAACTTACATATTCAGTGCTGCCAAATGAGCATCCTCCCAGTCCCCAGTGAATCTCAGTTGCTGGCAGTCTCATTTGTCAGAGGCAGGATGCATAATTCAGACTCTGTGTCGTGCATTCTTGCAGCTTGTAGCTCAAACAGAAACCCACTGTGTTTTTCTCCAGGTGATACCTGCACAGGTAGCAGTGCATGATTGGAGCATTTGGTTGTACATGACTGTAAATCAGGATCCAAAAGCCCTTCTCAGGTTGTTTCCATGACTGTGAAAAGAGCTGTAGTGAACTGGATCTCTTCAGAACTCATCCTAAAGAGAGTTTCAGACCAGAAGATGCCAAGCTGGCAGTCCCGAGGTTCAGGGCTGCAAAACTCAGGGTTCCTCCAGCTCTCCAAGTCTTCCAGGATGTGCTTTGCCCTGCAGAGAAACACACTGTGCTATGAAAGAGCAAATCCCTGTAAATGTCTGTACCTCCTGTGCACTCTGAGTTGTTGCAGCACAGAAACCAAGCAGCACAAGATTTTGTGTGGTACACACTTCACTTTGTACAGCACTTCAGTTGTGCTTTGGAGACCCAAACTTTCAAGGTTTTACACTTCTTTGCCCTGCTCAGGCCAGCAGCCCTTTAATCATGAGAGGAGTAGATGGCCATAAATGAGCAACACTCTGGGAAACTGAATGGGTTTTTTTCTATCTGAAAAGCAAATTTTTGTCCCCACATTGGCTAAAATATGAGCAGTGTGTGGGTGTTACCCTGGTTTTGAAGAGTTTTCTAAGCCTTCTGTAAGGTTCTTCATATTGGAGTCAGAAATGTTACCTTATCACACTTCCCACTATAAACTCTGGCCATGTTTTGCTAACTCTTTCATTGTTTAAGTATTTCTAGGTGGGAGGAGAAAGGTGATGACAGTTGGCTTGACCAATGTGGGTTGAGAGGTGGAATTCCATCCTCCAATCCACAGGCCCCATAGGAAATGTATAAAACTGAGTTTTGTAAATAAACTCAGCCCTTTTCCTGCTTTGCTCACCAGCGTGTCCTGGTGTGGTTCTTTCCGTGTCCACAGTGATATGTGGGTAGGGAAGGAGCTGAGGTTTGCTCAGTTTTGGAAACACTGTCTATGTATTTAACCTGGTAATTTGATGCTGGGTAAGGGGCAGTGAAGTTTCATTTCATTCAGTCCTTGATTTTCTTGCAGAAACCTGTTACGGGGAAAACTGTGCCTTGTGCACAAAGAAAATAGACTGACACCAACTGCACAGGTCACCCAAACAGCCTCTGTGGTGTAATGGTGTCTAACCACAAACATAAATCTACCTTGTACTGGAGGTGCTCTTGTCAAGCCTCATTTCCTCCCACCCCACTGAAACATCAAGTTTTTCATGATAAGAACCAGGCTGCTTCGCTGGGTTATTCATTTTGGAAGCCTAGGTTCTTTTTCTTTATTATTATTTTTATTTTCTTCACGTGCTGTAGAAATGCAGGGCACAAAAGAGCAGTTCACATGGCAGCAACTCTGAGGTAACACAGTAATGAAGATTTTTGTGTGAGACAGCTGGGGTTCAAAATACACTTACCAGAGACATCGCCAAGCACTCCCAGCTCAGAAGCTACAAGTGAACTAAAAACAAAAGAGAATTCAGGATGTTTAGTACAGGGTGTCTGGGTTTATCTGCTAGATATTCAGGCCAAGGAGAGAAATGTAAGGATGCACCCTCACCTGCAGCTGTATTTGCTCAAAAAGCAAATTTAATCCCAGATGAAAGCCTAATACCTGTGACCAGTGTTCATTAGGAAATGGGACCTCGGGAGGAATTAGTTCCTGCAAGTCTGTGGTAATTGGAAGGAGGATTTATTTTTTAATTATATTTTTTATATTATATATATATATA
>VXBR01012080.1:386050-404974 GCA_013400215.1 Cisticola juncidis | reverse complement strand
CCCGAACACACACCGCAACACAGAAGGGCTACAAAG
Source organism: Cisticola juncidis (assembly GCA_013400215.1). Classification (NCBI taxonomy): domain Eukaryota; kingdom Metazoa; phylum Chordata; class Aves; order Passeriformes; family Cisticolidae; genus Cisticola; species Cisticola juncidis. The sequence goes on along the minus strand of VXBR01012080.1, from coordinate 404,938 downwards.
AGAGCTTGGGTGAAATGTCTCCCTAGCACATGCGTACTGTGGATATTGCTGCAGTGTAACAGCTCTGTTTTAGGAGATAATCCCCATACCCCAAGCACTAAAATTCTTCACTAGAGACACTGACTTATCTCCCCTGCCAAAGCAGATCTGTACAAAGTACCCTGGAACGAAGGCGACCAGCCTCACTGCCCTCGGTGAGCTCACCAGAGCCAGGGCTGAGACGGCTCCCCTCACTCTCAGGTGAAATCTCAGGCTTAGGGCACTGGGTAAGATTGGGGTTCTACAAGCCCATGGCAAAGTTTGAGCTGATTTCACCACAGTGGGGCTTTTTATCTACTATTTCCCCAGCAAGAAAAATGGCCTCCAATTTCCTGACTGGAACACATTTGAATACCAAATCAAAATCAATTTTAATCCAATAAAAAAATAAGGCTAGATAATTCATTATAAAAAGGATAGTTTTTTACAGCTCACATGACTCAAAATGGTTATTGTATCTAAAATATCAAGTGAGGACTTGCTTGTAGTTCTATTACAATTTTAAATTATAACTTTTGAGTGCCTCAGGATAATTTTAATTGAGAAAGAACTGTAGTTTGAAAATCGATTATTTTCAGTAATCATCTGTTTCAGTTCTTCACTAATGACCCATAGAGCTATCTGTGTAAAACAAATCTTATCAGCCTGGTATCAACTACTTGAGAACATCTCAGTAACAGCCCGGTGTCTCCCGCACTGGGTACTGTCTGTGCAAGCACAGCTTCTGCAGGGGTGGGAGTCTGGAACATCCATCAGGATTTGATGGAATGGTGGGAGTCTGGATATTTCCTGGGATTACACCAACCCTGTGGCCACAGACCCTGCCTGGGGGCAGGAGCGTGCCCGGCTCTGTGAGCACTGTTTGCACTGAACAAGGGGCTGCGAGCCCAGGGCGGGCAGCCACAGCAGGAGCTGCAGGTGCTCCCCAGCACCCCGCCCACGGCTCAGGCTCCAGAATCACCGCTCAAAGCAAGGGCTGGAGAAGGGGAAGGCACCGGGAGGGGCCGGGTGCCCCAGGAGCACACTGCTGTTTACCCAGCCAAAGAACTTGCCTGCTGTGGACACCAAAGAGAAGCTGATTTGCCGTGTCTATGATTTTACTGCTGCTTGGTTTTATGATTCAGAATGGCTTGTTTTCATTTAAACTCAACCTTGTTCTGATGTTTAATTAACCTTCCCATCAGGAAGTTTTCCTATGGTACAAGATAAATTCAATCGTATTTCAAGTGTATTTTTTCCTATCCATAGATGTACATCACGATTTCTCCCTTGCTATGCTGAAGCCACCTTTCATGTGCCAGCCCTTTATTTTCTCTCAGTGAAGCAGCTCCACAGGTGTTTCCCCAAGGGCTGGCTGTGGCGCTCTCTGTTCTTTCTGATCTCCCCCGGCTTCCCTGCACCCTGCCCAGCCCTTGCCTGGCAGTGCAGGGGCTCTGCCCCGGGACTGTGGGGAGCCCACGCTGAGCATGGCCACGGGGTCAGGGGACACCTCTCTGAGGGGCACTGCCCACCAGGCAACCCCCCTGCCACCACCGCCTGCTCTGGCTCCCTGGGATGCCTCAACTCCCACATCCCAGTATAATGAGGAGATTCCTGAGAATTCAGTGCCATTTGTTCAGGGCAGACTTCACACCTGCTGTGGCTAAAATCTTAAACTGATGATTTAGAAGTAAAAATCTTCATTTTATCATTTTGATTGCTTAACTTTTATTTTTGTTTGGTTCTGCAATTTGTAGATTATAAGAGCTTTATGTTAAACTTTCCATTATTTTCATGCTACAATTGCTGATGCTAAAACTACAAACAATTTTATATTTCTAAGATGTTTTAAGCATTATGGGAAAATTATATATTATATGATTATACACATTCAGACACTTGTGTATTTGAAGAAAAAGGCAGCTAGCTGTGTTTGCCCATATTTGTCTGTCAGAAGCTTGTACGTATAGAATTACGCAAATGAATTTAAAGTTTTCTATGTACTGAATTATAGTTCTCTTTCTTCCACATTCACTTTCTCTTAAGCACAGAAATACAAATTATGTTCAGGAAAGTGTGTAAGGTCAGCATGATTTTTTCTGCAGTTCACACATTTTTGATGCACACTTCCAACTCTACAACTTTTTTGATGAGAATTATTTGGGAGCAGTTAAATAGGCAAAATGGAGGATTCTGCATAAGCAAGCGAAACGTGAAATGAGGTTTTGACTGAAATCTCTGCTTAAACATGATTGAGACACATTCCTACCCAAACTGATTTCTGTGCACTCTCATGGATTTGGTCCTGATTTTTCCCACAGAGTTCGGAGCTCTCTCCTGGAGGACCAGTGCCCCGTCCCCTCAGGGGAAGTCCCTGGAACGCAGCAGTGATTCTGAAGCGTGCAGGCCACACACTCACTGGAAAGGCAGCTGCTGGAGCCACTGTTGATTCCTGCTGCACACACAGAACCTATCCCAGGCACACTGTCAAAGCAAACACGGAGGCTGCTGAGCAAGGTCAACATCTTGTCAAAGCACACGGCGAACCAGGCGGTTCCAGCTCCTGAGAACTCTGTTTATTACAGGCTTGACCAAATCACTGGAGAGCTGGGAGCTCAGCATGAGCTTCAGGCAAGGGCACAACAACCCAGGCAGGACTGATGTCCCCACACTGAGAGCGGAAGTGGCACCCCGTCTTTCTCATGCCAAGGAAAGGTTACGAGTGGGAAACCTTCACTGGAGCATGACGGCAAAACTGACAACAGCAAGAAACCACAGCTCTAATCCAAATGCTGGAATGAGTCCAAGAAAAATCTGCAAAGGAAACTTGCAATAACTCTCCAAACACTCATCAATATGTCTTAAGTGTTTGATCAAAAGCATTACAGTCATTACTGTTTCTCTTTAGGAGAAAGAGTGAGATACCTTGCAAGCAGGAAAAATTGAGACCTTTCCCTCATATAAGTATGGCTGAGCAACTCAGGAAGCTTATTTTCTAGCAGGGGTTTCAGGCAGGAAGACGATAATGTTTTCTATTAATAATCAATGGTTCATTCGTTTACCTGCTTCCAGTATGGGGCATGCTGGGTCCAGAGCTCTTCAAAGAGAGTGTTTAGCTCTGACTCATAAGGTGAGACAGATTCTTGCATTTTCAGGTCTCCTGTGTACAACATCCAGGTTGCTGATGAATAAAAAAATCCCCTTTCCAATGAATATATGAGACTAATTCTCAGCTGACAAGGATTTATATCACATAAATAAAACCCATCAAAACTGAGTTGGCAAACTCTCTGGCAGTTTCAAATGAAAGCCAAGAATTAATTGGACACAGAGACAAACAATTTTTCCATTCCAAAGATGAATTCCTGCAAGTCAAGGTTGGGTTACATTTAACATTGCCTAGAGGATTTTCATTTCTGAGAGTGTTTGCCTGGGACTTATAATAGAGACTAGGGAGAATATCCCAGGGTTGTATTTTACTGAGATTTTACACAATGTCCATCACCATGGCAGCTGCTTGATATATGTGAGCCATAGGGCTCTTCCAATTCAGATGGCTCATTATTCATAAAAACGACTCCCAGATTATATGCAGAAGGAATTCTTGCCCCCTTCTTACCACAAAACATCTTTTCCAGAGTTTGGCCCAGTCAGAGAAAAACTCTTAAAACACATCCTTGTTTCCCTATCTAGCACTTCTGTGAGAGACCTACCTAAACACCACTAGTCAGGCCTTTTTAAAGGAGGAGAATGGGGGTAAGTTCAAGGGTAAGTTCACCTCAAGTACATCTCTGGTTTAAAATTTTGTCCTTCCAGGTAATTAAGAGTGAAGTTGCACTGAGATAGCCAAAACCATGGAACCAAATTCAGGCTATTTGAGATCAATGAGGGAGTGTATTCCACAGCCAAGGAGCCCTCAGAGAACCATCTCTGCTCACAGCAGGTTCTCCTTTCAACTCTGGCTGAATTTTGGAAATCCTCTGTGCCTTTGAAGACAGAGCAGCAGAAGAAGGCGTTCAGCAGGCACACAAGGGAGGAGAGGATCAGCTAAGGCACGGCGCACATGGCTAAGGGATGATATCTCCAGAAATTCAAAACACAGGAATGCAGCTTGGGGAACCTTTTGAAGGAGACAGGAGGCCACAGGAGAGGATTCTGGGGTTTGTCTGCTTTCACAGAAGCCTTGACAAGAGGAGCTTAAGGAGGAACAGGACAGCTGCAAGGGATGGGCTTTAGGTGAATCACTGAGGTCACTAAGGTGGACTGCAGCCTCCAGAGCATCTCAAGAGATCTGCAACATGGCTGTATTTATAGAATGCTTTTCTCATTCCCATCATTTTTTATTGACTTAGAAAACCCCAAAAATCCAAAGTCAGTGCAAATTATTATATGGAGACAAGAGAAAATGAAAAGGGAGTTCTGAAGAGCTCCTTTTCTATTAAGCTTCCCAGCACCATGGCAAGACAGCAGTGTGTGCTGTCCCTCTGCCCCGCTCCACCTGCAACCTGCAATTTAAAACTGCTACAGAAGGGGCACAGAATGCACATGAATGAAAAAGGAGAAATAAAGCAGGAACAGACAAGCAACATCTGAACTTAACTTGTGAAATTATGGGCATCATCCATATGAAAAAAAATCTCCTTCATTATTTCACAGGAATGGAACTATTGGAAAATCCAGAGAGTGTGCTAAAATCTAAGATCTACAGGGTCAAGGCTATCATGAGAGTAAAAATTTTAGTAAAATACATAAATACAGAAGTACTCAGTGCTGGGTACTCCTAGAATTGTCCTTGATAATATTACATTACTTCATATGTTGTGTTCAATTTTCAAAGGCGTGCATCTTTTCTCCAATGCCAGACTGGCTCTGCCTGCAGAACCACAGACATCATGTCCAAGGCACCCGAATTGCTGCCCTGACTGCCCCAATGGGCCATTCCTGGAATGCCATGCACAAATTCAGCACTTGCACGACTGCGGTGCTGGAACCATTGCTCTTTCCCCAAAATTCAGGGTTCTGCTTTTGCTCACCTGTCTCTGGCATCCACCTGTTCTCTTCCCAAAAAGTGCAGCCTTTCAATACATGAAAACCAGTAATTTTTTTCTTATCTCCCTGCATTTACTATAAGCCTGAAAGTATTGACCTGATATAGAAGTTTAATTGCCTTGTGAAGGACACAGAAAATCCTCAAATTGACTGGAAATGGGAAAGCATCCAATACTCCTCAGAACAGAGCAGTTTCCTCTGCCCGTGCTGGGCAGCAGGCAGGTATTTCTAAGCCCATTCTGCTGAAAGAAGATGAGGGCAACAGCCATGTTTAATACATTATGTGCGAGGTCAAGACTCAGGCGTGTTCCTCCTTTTGGGATACTAAAGTCTGATTTAACTTCAGAGACTGGAGCAAAGAAATAACTTGCTACAAACTGAACATGGATTACTCCCTATCAAAACACGGTATGACAGGAGATGCAAAACCAGGAATGAAAGAACTAAATGGCTTCATAGAATTCCCCTACAAAAAAAAAAAACAGATCACAGAATATGCATGCAGCTAAACAGAAAATGGGGTACAACTTGAAAAAAAATCTATCTGTTCACAATATATCCATCAACAGAGCCAGCAGTTTTTATGAGCTGATTAGGAGTCTGCAGGCAAAACTGCTCACACAGCACAGGTTAACAGGGACTACCAAAAAGAGCTCCAGGTCTGTACCTTCACATCAACTAATAATTCAAACAATCCACCTACTTTATTAAAGCTGACTCATAGGCGAGACTGCAGCTTCTGCTAATGAGGATGGAAGGCAAAACAGAGAAAATTATCTGGAGAGAAATGAAAATCATGGGCAAAGGGGGAAGGAGGGGGAAAGGAAAGCAAAATGCTGGTGAAATGTATAAGGCAAAAATCTACCATGAAGTGAAATGAAACTCCTGTCTGGCAGAAAAGCAATTTAGCTTTATGAACAGCTGCCTCACAGAGAGTCAGGCGTACCAGCAATTAAAATTAAACAAGTTGATTTTAATATGCCTTAGTAACTGTGATTGATCTCACAGAGCTGCTGTTGACTGTACACCAAGAAACAATTTAGGATCCAGGTTAAAGCAAAGTTTATAATCCTCCTTTAATGGATTTTAGTACCTGAGGCAGTACAGTGTTCCAGAAATTATTAAAATGTGCCCTGTCTCTGTGTAATCAATAAGCTTCCCACTGTAAGGCTGGTGCAGTTCCAGGCACTCCTCAGCATGCCTGGCCATGCTGTGTCTGTAGAATTCCAAATAAGTCATCCATCATTATTTCTATACACAGGACTCATTAAATACCTCATCCTTCAGCATATTAGCACTCAAGTCTGCCAGACAACCAAAACAAAAGGTCACCTTCTATCAAATGCAGACTTTGCCCAAACACACACCAAACCCCTGGCAGATCCATGGACAAATATTGTAGCAGGCGTGGATAAAAGAATGATAGAAATAGTCAAGATGGGAACTGCAAAGTACCGACAAATGGAGACTGGGAAAATTCACTCTGGTTCACCACGTAAAGTCTGAAATGTCAGGGTAAAAACAGATCACACATCAGATGGGAGAAGGGAAGCCCACCTCCCTGATCATCCAAACTCTTACACACTCCCCAAAGCTCATTTGTTATTTCTAAAATCTGCTTTCCTTTGTGTCAAAAATCGAGACAGTGATTTGGAATTAGATTTGGAGCTTTCTACAGGGAAAAAGCAAAAAGTGAACACTTAAATATTAAATAGCCTATTACATGGACAAAGAGCAAATGAAAGCATACTACTGACATCAGATTGAAGGCAAACATGAAACAGGAAATCCAAAGAAATCTGCAGAAGTGTTGTTACTGCCTGAACTTCTACACAATGAAAATTCACATGAAGAAAGATCACATATTCTCTGAATCACTTACCTTGTTCTATGACTACGTCCTCAGTCTTTTTGGTTTTAATGAAGAAACAAAAACAAACTCTTCATGTGTGACAAGGAAAAATACCTTTTCTTGGCTAAAAGCTTGTTTTGCTTTCCCATCAATCTAAATGTCCCTTCCGTATCTCTTATATCTTAAAATAAACAGCACACCTGTGTCTCCTTCCTATTTTGCCTGCTTTGAAAATGGTGTGATTTTTCATTACATTAAGCAAAGTTTCTGATACGAAGATGAAGTGTCTTTTAAATCAAGCAATTCAGAAATGAATTATCTCCTTGTGCACCTCTTGGCACTGCAAACACCCTGATGTTCTTGGGTTTAATCTGATTCTTTGCTTTTTCCTGTACTTGGCACAGAGCAAGTTATTATTATAACCAAAATATTGTAAGCCACATTTTCTGCTTTTCATAGCTGCAGACTTTGCTTCACCAGCCTTAGCTCCCTGTTCTTTTTATCTGAGTGTTCATCACACATTATTGTCTGGAGTCACGGGCAAAAAGCTGTGGCTTCCTGCAATAACTTCATAATGATGAATGGATCCTGCTGACAAACATGACAAGGAGATGTTTTTCAGGACCTTGCATCTCCAGCCTGTGGGAGATCTGATTTTCTCTATAATTACTGTAATCTATATACAATCAGGCACAAAAACAATGATAAGGTAGAACATACAGAAAAAAAAAATTTAAATATGAAGAAGTAGCTGGCCTAGAGAAGCAACTGTTCTCATGCTCACCCAACTAACAGTAAATGAGGTGTTTGAGGGACAAAACAAACCCCTGAAGTTCACAGTGTAAGATTCTCCAGGAAAATCCAGCTGGAGGCAAGGAGTTTTCCTTCAGTTCCCTCTTTGGTCTTTATTCCTTCACTCAGAGCTTTGGCTGCCATTGTCACCCAGAGTTTAAGGTGTGAGGGTTCACCAAGCCTGCAATGATAACCCCGTGAGAGCAGAGCCATTTCTGACCTCGCCCAAATCCCGCTGCTCCCTGGGCCGGCCCCACCCCAGCCGTGCCAGAGGCACAGAACTGCCGTGCCAGGCCCTGCACAGGACAGCAAAGCTGCAAAGATGATGGATCCTGCTCTCCTCAAATGCTGCTCTGGACATGGACCTTTCCTTACAGCCACGTGGAAACCCTCTCATCCTCACAATATCCACAACAGTTGCTCTGACATAAGGAAGTTGTTCCAGGAGCCCCTCAGACATCTCCTTTGGCTTTTTTCTCTGTCCTCATCTCAAACTCCGTGTAACTCTTCCTCCCTACTTCTTCTAACTGTATTAATTATACACAAAGAAAAGACATCACAATGTTCTGCTCATGCAAAATCATTGTTATATTCAAAATTTAAAGGCAATTACATTTGACAATTTCATTTCCTTTAGCATAATCATGGAAATTGAGTCACGTATTCAGGTTGTAATAGTTCTTTACTCCCCAGTAGAGCTTTCTCCTGATGAAATATTGCTACAAACATCCTAAAAAGAAACTTGTTGGGGGTCTTTTGGTTCTACTACTGCTCTGGAAGAAGAAGAGGGGGGTAATGTTACATAACATTTAGGTGAACACTGGCCAACCAGAGATCAAAAACATACAAATGAAATGAAAAAAACACAGAACACCATTTTTGGCCTGAACCTGCACATTTCCCCTTTATGTTCTGTAGGAGCAGAAGCCTACTGGAAGGGAAAAGCATCTATACAGACAAATTGCAGGGTTGTTTCCTTTAATTAAATATATCTTTTCAAGTAATTAGCCTTAGATGCAGGAAATATTAATTGGTACTTATGTACCAAAACAACCAGTGATAACAGCTTGCATTTCACCAGCACCTTACAATCGGAATTGGTTAACTAAGTTGTTAATTAAAATAATTAGCAATGATTCTTATAACCTAAGGGACATGAATATATTTTTTTATTTACCTTTACATCTTCAAGATTGCATGCTAATGCTCTTACCTACATAAAATTTTCATTTGTTTTCAGAAATAAGCAATTCCTATGTGTAAAAAGACCCCATTTAAACACTGTCACCAATAAAAAAGCAGTAAACCAAAAAAAAGGAAAAGTTTTGGATTTCTGTCACCCAAGTCCACCTTCTTAAGCTACTTCTTTAGCATGCAGGCCTTAGCATTTGTAAGAGCATTAAAAATATAAACTGGCCACTAGCCACTTGAATAATCAATTAAAATGGGTTTTCCAGTATGATAAATGCTAATGTTTTGGCAGCAATTCCCAAACAGATAATATAGAACTCTGTGAGGAATTAAGACAAAATTAAATAAAAAGTATGCTTCAGCTAATTAAGAATTTAATTATGCTCATTTTACTTGGAAAATAATGGGTAACAAATAACACTAGGTTCTTACACAAAAGATATGAAGGGCATATCTTCCTATTCAATTACATTTCAGATTAAAAGAGGCTATTTTATACACCAAGACTAAGTCTACTGAACAATTTAATCAGTTAATTTACAAAGTCATTAAATGTAATAAAAACAGGGGCTTGTACTGCCATGAAATCAGTCAACACCTTTAAACTCCAGGTCTATTTCTGGCCTAAGAGAAAATTGGAGAAATGACAGAAACAACAAGCAAGATAAACAAGGGCACTACGGTGTATTTGTCCATTCCCAACCTGCCATTTTTAAGGTGCTCCAGTAAGGATTGATGGCTGCACTTAGAGCAGTTCAATCTCTGGTTTTTCAGTCTGTTCCAGCGCTTCCTGTGTGCCCCTTTCCCCGGGCAGGGCGGAGCTGTGGCAGCCCGGTCCCTCCTCAGGGCACAGGGAGTCACTCCTCAGGGAGTTCCTGAGCCAGGCACCACCAGCACGTTTCACCAGGGTCACCAGTCCCTAGGGACTGTGACTGCAGGGAAATGCTCCTTATTCCACTGCTGCTGAGGCCAGCCAAGAGCCCATGGAAGCAACATGAAACACACCCAGCTTACAGGGCCTTCTCAGCACTTCAAATAAATGAGAGCATTCGAGTCTTTTATGAAAGAACAGAGTCCAAGAAAAGTTTTGTGGATCCTAATTTGCATAATTAACAGTATGAAAATCCCTTAGCCATTCACCCTCTGAGCCTTGACAATCCAGTGAACTGGCAGGAAATGAGAGGCCTTGCTGGAGAGGAGGGTTAGGCTTTTCTAGGAAGGTTTCTGAGCAGGCTGGGGCTCAGGGACACAAGCTGAGCTAGAACCTTAGGCTCAAGATTGAAGCAACTGTTGCTTACACAGTTGCTGGAAGCCAAAGGACGGTGGTGCTGGAGAAGCACTCTGGGTTTCTGCTGACAGAGGGAACTCCTGGAACGCCAATTTATCAGTACTTCCAGTGAGTACTGGATGAATGCTTTCATGAGCATTCTCTACCAGCACACAAAGGCTGGCATCTGAGCTAACTTCAGGAGCAGGAGCAGGCAAAGCCTCCAGCCCAAGCACCTCTGCTAGTTAGTCCTCTGGGCAGCCTGAACCGTGTCTGGGCTTCAGCAGGCACTGAAGAAGTCTGCAACATGATGAAGAAAAGACTCTTGAAACTGGGATCATTTCCTCATCAGATCAAACCCCTGCTCAATGCCTGGAGGCTCATTTCAGCAGCCAATGCTTTAAAACTGAAAGCCTTTATAAATCAAACTTTTCACACATATGGCCGAGATGTCTGCACTGCAGGAGCTTCACTTCCTGGTTATCTGCTGCAGTCTGAAAATGTACTGTGGTGTGAATGGAAGCAGCATCTTTATCAGGGAAAGAAAGCCAAACTGGGAGGGAGTGGGATTCTGTCAGGAAAAGAGAATGCCTACTTCACATGTTTACAAGAGGAAAGTGAATGCATGCACTCAAAGCCTGACTGTGCACAGCTTCAAACCCCAGGTATGTGCAGGTATGTGTACACGCAGCACAGACAACAGCACCCTCCTGCAGACAGAAAGACTTTGTTTTTCAGGGCTGAGAGATGAAAGCATGATCAAATCCTTTTTACACAGAGTAACTGTCACTAACATAATGGCTACAACAGCTAGAAGGAGTATTAGTGAACTGAAAGAAATGGCACTACCCCTTCAGGTACTTTCATTACCAGGAGAAATACAGCCTGCAGTGCTTTGCTGCAACCCTTGAATTCCTTCTCCACCAAGCATGTATCGATTTTTTTGAAGTCTGATTATCAGTAGGTGAAAAACCCCCATGCAGCAGATGACTTACCCTCTCAGGGATGCATAAGTCATCCAAAAGAATGATATTGATTATTTTGTATCATCACTTGCAGTTCCTAGATTTACGACAGGGACATCAGAGAATTACAGTATTATTTTAAAGAAATGCATTAAACAAATATTTGTGCTACTAACCTGCATGCCCAGCCTTTAAGTATCATACCTTCGAAGTTCAGCTGACCCTTCAATTTCCTTTCTCAGTCCCTAAATAGAGCCGACCATGTACCTTGTGTGCTGTCCAGTTATCAGCTCAGAAATATACTTTCAGTTCCACTAAATGAGCTGTTTTACATAGTAAGTCCATGGCTACAAATAAACAGTCTCTAGGAAACTGAGGCTGAGCAGCAGCAGACTGGCTGAGAAGTCACACAGCACAAGGCACAAGTCCGGTGTAACACTTTGCACCAGCAGGAGCTACTTACACCTTTCTTCAGGTGAAGGAAACTTTCATTTTGAACGAAAGAAATCACCAGCTGCATGGCAAAGCCAGACACGCCCTGCACAGTTTGCCTATATGCAGTGAGAGGGTCACTGCATCACAGTTACAGCATGACACTCTCCTCTCCTGGAATTCTACAGAATTTCAAGTTTATATGAGGTGAAATTCTCCTCATTTCCCGAGTTGCTTTGGTTGCTTTGTGGGTTGTGTTCTTGGGTTTTTTTGCTTGGTTTTTGTTTCTTTTGCTTTTTGAATTCAATGGTGATTAATGTAATAATAAATGATTCAGGTAATGGTTTTAAACAATCGTTAGGAAATACTCCAGAGATTCTAGTTCTCAGTTTCAATTTCCAACATCTAAGAAACTTTATTTAGAGAATGAAATGAGCTTTAATCAAACTGATAGAAGCTCTATGAATTTCAAATTTTGTCGTACAGCATTATGTAGCAGGAACAAAATTACTTTCTGTTGACTGTTTCATTAGCTCATATTATGCAGTTCTATCATACATAACTGGAAAAATCTTATTTAATCCTTACTAAATACGACAAAGACCTCGAGTGAACCACTTTAAGTTCAGATCTTCTTATCAGAAGTCTTCATGTTAAAGGCATAGAGAGCTTTGATTCTAAAGAAACTGTCCGTACAAGAATACTTACATAATAAATGAGATTATTTCTACTCCAGAACTCAACATCACCAGAAATCTTTGAGGAAACTAAATTCTCAGATGTCTAATAAAATATAAAAGCAGCTGTGCCTTGAAAGTGGCTCTGACCTAATGTTTCAGAACTAGACCAGATTGCTACTAAGTGACACATTCACTTCTGTAACAATTGCACATCTCTGACAAAGCACGGAGTTGGCTTTAGCCTGTGAGTAAAGCTGGAATTTGGTTTTTCCAGCTGCAGCTAGCCCAAGGGGCTCAGCAGAGTGCAACAAGCCCGGGGGCAGCACCAGGAAGGGAGCTGGCCTGAGGCCTGGGAACACAAGCAGTCCTTTCAGTGGCAGGAACAATGGCAGTGGCTCAGGCACAGCACATCGTTTTACCTAAGGATGAAACGTCCCCAGTCAGCTTTGTCTGAGCTCACTGGAGTCACCAGCATTGACTCTGGGGACCCCCCTTCAGAAGGTCACACTTGTAAGAACACACAACTCAAGGGCATGTGCTATGACAGGGAGAGGTGTCTCTCACTCCTCACAGTACTCACAGGCCTCTGCTCAACAACGGCTTCTGTCAGCATCTACTTGTCCTATTCAATAATCAAACCATGCTGAAGGCTGGTGGAAAAGCTTCCCCAAGAAAGTACCTCAATTCCCCTCCCTCCTCTGCTATTCTGCCTCCCTTTCTTTTGCTTCTTAACCCTCTGCTACATGATCCTATCCTGCTCTTTATATCCAACCTCCTTCCGCTTGCACCAGCCTTGGGGCTTGTCATATCCCTCACTGACTTGTTTCAATTTCCAAAGTCTGCAGGAAAAACACTCCCAAGGAAATTATTTACACACATCGTTTTATCTTCCTACCAGCTCAGTGAGTTGCACAGGCTCCCAGAGGGGCGTGCTGAAAGGCAAACTCCTGCAATGAAGTGCCCAGAGCACGTGGGCAGGGACTGAGCGGGGAGCATGGATGTGGGGACAGCAAATGCAGCACTGGGAATGCTCCCTTTGGCAAAGTGAGCTACAGATGGGCTCAGGACACAGTCAATCTGGACTCTGAGGCCTGCAGATATTTGGAAGGCTGTTTGGACCAGTCTACAGCAGAGCCAGACATTAATCATTTGGCTTTGGCTGCTAAGTTTTGTATTTAAACCATAGAAAGACATCTCTGCCTAAGAATTCCATGTGCCACACCACCTCTTTACCATGTAACCAAAAGACAAGGACATGTAAGTCCATCCTGAGTGAGGAAATGGGAACAATAAATGCTTTTTGCATTTTCAACACAGGGCTTTCTTCCAATAAAAGACACCAAACAGCATTCACTGGACTTAAGGCCAGTGTAATGACTCCAGTAAACACTAGGAAGGAGATGAAAATCAGAGCACGTTTTACTGGTTTCTACATAGTACACTCAAAAATGACTGTTCAAGGAATTACAGAAGCAGCAGATCATGTAGTGTCAAAAATGAGAAAGCAGAGAGAACTCTGTATCTCCCATTGCCTGAGCAGCTTCGAGCAGGCAGGCTCTCTGCGAGGCTGTTCACAACATCCAGTGGCTACACGAGCAACCTGACTTTGCTGCCCCTGTTGCTCTGCTCTCCTGTGTGGCTGCCTCAGCTGCACGTGTGTGTCCCTGCACTTGCAGCGCCTCCTGCACGGACAGGCTCGCTGCAGCCTTGCCCTGCTCTGTGCCCTGGGACGAGGCAGGGTCTGAAAGGGCCAGGTGGCCCTGCAGAGGATCCTTGGTGCCCCAGGCTGCCGGTACCCCCCAGGCAGTGCAGGTCTGGGGGCTCAGGGGGGCTAACGGGGCGATGCACCCACGGCGCAGGAGCTGCAGTGCTCATCCTGCAGGGCACACACGCGCTGCAGAACGGCCTCAGGAACTCGGCTTGCACAACTGAAAACTGAACACCCCATGCTCTTTTCCAGGTTATTTTTCCTGTTTGTCTTGCTTTGTTTGGGTTCTGTTTTTACTTAGTAACCTGCTGCAGCCCTGTTTATTGGTCACAGGCTTTTAAAATTCTCTGCCTACCCTGTATTTGCAAATCAATGAAAGGGAAGGTGGAATGAGTAAGTATTCAACCCCTTGTGTCTAGGTTTGTTGGCGTTTTTTATTGCTGTGCATAAAACACACGGACAGACTTTCTAATCAATAAAAAGGTATAATTCTCTTTTCTATTTGCAGTTAGATATGCACAAGTGATATTTAGACACAGCAACCCTCCAGGACAAGATCCAATCTGCTGAATGTACATGTTGCAAATCAGGCCAGGGACCTCTGGGAGAGCTGGTCACAGTTCCCACAAGCTCTGACCAAACTCTTTGTGCTAACAGAGTCTGTCACTTGGAGCAGCACAGGCAGCACAGCACAAACCCTCTGAGACTGCTTCTGCTGTGCCCCAAAGGTTGCAAAAAGGAACAGCAAGATACGCAGAGAAGTTCAATACCACTGAGTAAACCTCTCTTTATACAGCAACCTGTAAATGGCATGACTGGGACAAAGAAAACAAGTTTTAATATTAATAACAGACTCCTGATTTCCAGCTTTCTATGCTGTACCAATATGGGGTTCATGTGGCTATCAGGATACTTATCCTCAGAGAGAGCATCCAGACTTGTCATCCTACCCCTTGTTATGTAAGGTATTTCTGGTAGGAATTCAGTGCCCTAGCAGGCTTTTATAGATTTCTCCAGCATCCTGTCCTGGAGCTTGTTGTTGAAGGCAGTGTCTGCAAAATGCCTGGCTGAACTGTTGAGGCTACGCCGCTGGGATAAACAACACACTGATCAGTTGTTTATTCCATCTGGTCTGAGAAGCAGAATCGAGTGCACTTGAAAGAAAACAACACTTTTAACAATCCTGTTACTTACTCCTTTTTGACCCTAGTGTGGGGGTGGAACAACTTGCTAACAAGGCTTAATGACAAGCCACAGAACTTGACCCCAAATGGCTAACACGATATCCAGAAGCTGCTGCCATTGAAAAACACCTGTTGTGGATGTGAACTTTGTTAGATTAAAATTAAGATTCTGATGTAAAAACCCATTGTAAACCTCCTGATTGTTTTCATAAACCCTTTTAATTGATGCACACAGAAAAGCCTACATCTCTATTTCAATGACAGCAAATGGTAAATGAGATTGCTCTGTGTGGCAGATTACAGTAAGGGGTTGTAATTCATTAAATTCATATGGAAAAGGTTACTGATGCTACTGGAAGAGGTTAGAAACCCAGTCTAACAAAGAAATTTGCACTTGTGGTATTAAGGACAGAATTCACCTCATTGATGTGAGCTGTCTGTAAAGTGCCTACGTGAGCTTTGTTCAGTTAGGGGAGAGGGAGACTCTGGCATGATTCTGCTTCACAGACTGAGGCTTCTCTATAGGATGCCATTAACTACAGCCTAAAAATGCTTCTTTTGCTTCATTTACTATAAAAGGAACGTAGATGACAAGCTCAGATATAGACATAATACATGCCTACACTTGGACAGCTGAATCCCATCTTAATGTTGTAAAAAGTTTTGGAAAAAGAGTGTATAATCAAGATTTTTTGCTTTAACATTTATACCACTGAGATTTCATGGTTTGCTTTGATAAAAAATTCAGAATTGGTTGTTGAAGGGATAGCTTTCATATATTCAAAGAATTTTAATTATAAAAAAATTGTTAGCATGGGTTTGGATTAAAAACTGGTTGAAGGCAAGAAAAGAAGACTGTGGCTGAATATCAGGCATGGAGCAAGAAGGGACATGGAATTTGGAACTGCCTATATACCTGGTTGTGATTAATTTTGTCACTAGGCAGCTGGAAATAAGCAGCAATACTATTTCTACCAATCTGCTTATAATAGCAACTTTCAATGAAACTGAAAGTCTAATGTGAATTAAAGAGAAAATTATTAGGGAAACGAAAGAAAATCGGCAAGAGTTCCCCCAGGAAAATAAGATTTGGACTTGAATACATGCAAGCTAATAGCTGGAGAATGAAAATCCAAAATAAGGGTAATTCAAGAGATGTGAAAACTTGGAAATCAGTAATTTTGAAATAAACCTAGGGGAGATAGTGGAAAGATAATTAGGCCTCCATTTGTCAGGCAGTGTGTAAGTCTGAAAGGTTAATGCAATTTTGTGTTGCAGAGACACACAATATATAAACCACAAAGAACTAACAAGGCCCCTCTCCACAGCCTGGCTACACCTGACACATTGCCCTGGGTTCTCAGGAAGCTGTTACTATGATTTAGAAGAGCAAATTATGACAATCTCAATTTTTTTAAACAATTAGGTTCAGATGACATTTCTCAAGCAGTTTTATGAGGATTTTGTCAACTTTAATAAGCTGCACACTAGATAAAACAGAATGACTACATGATCCATAATGACTAACCATGTTTTCCATCTGATTTTAATCTATTTTGAAAGTTTTCCAGGCTTAATTCAAACTTTGCCAATTAACAGCTCCACAAGGCATAAAATTCTAGACTCTGCATCATCTCCCCTTCTAAAGGCACTGCTCAGGTACTGGTCACGTGTGTCTGGGAAACTGGTGCCCATCCCGTAGGCTGTGATGTTACAAACTCCAAAGTTTTGTTCAAGCATGCTGACACTCAGTCTACAAACACACTGGTGAAGCAGAGCCCACTGCTATTATTATTTCTTCATTGCTCCACCTCTGCTAGCAATCCAGCCACTGCAGTCAGTATATAGCCCTTGTTCATATCACTGGGAATTTCCAAATTTGCTATTATCATTAGGGAATTAAATACTAAAACTTAAAACTGTCTTTCAAAATAGTTTGAAGTGAGACTTTCCAAGTTCATAAGCTCAGGGTACTTGTTTGTCATAATTTGAATCCCTGGAGCTAGGCTGGGTGTAAATCTCAACATGTCATTGCTTTTCTCCTACGGAAAGGAAGCTTCAGTTTGGATCTGCAGCCTCTACCCACACACATTTGAAAAGTAGATGATTGTAATTTTCTAGCTTAAGAGGAGTTCTATAAATACAGCCCAACATTCAGTTTTACTAAAGATGATGTGTCTGGAAGAACTATTTGCACAAGTGTTCTGGTACTGTGAGTGAGTCTTGCTGAGAAAATGGCACCAACATTTGTATTTCTTCTGTAGCTCGCCCATGTATCATCAGAAGCCATTTCAGCAAAGGATTGTTCCATGAAAAACGAATGTGCTACACAATCAAGCTCAAAAGAAATTGTGAAATCAGCAGATGATTGGTGAGGTAAGCCAATGCTGATGTAAAGTGAGACAAGGGTTTTCATCCCTGCTACTTCCACTGAAGCAAGGTATCATTACCTTGCTCTAGGAGGGAGAGCTGGGCAGTGAATGCTCTCAGCTACACCACCAGCAGCTCTGTGCTCACTGCCCACCGTGTGGCCAGCACAAACCCCCTCCTGTACCATCACCTCACAGACAATTGCCATGTCCCACAGGGCAGCACAGAGCCAGGGAGCGCGACCTCCCGTAAAATCCCCACTGCCTCTTCAAAGGGTAGCTGCCAGCAGGGACACTGAAAAGCACACTGCTGATGAGAAGGAAAACTACAGCCACTTCCCTACCCAGGGTACATCAGCTCTAATGAACATGCTGTTCTTATCGTTGCATTTATTTGAGGAAACTCAGCTGCCTAATTGCACAAAATGCAAGGGATGATATTTAGTGAAGAAGACTATGAGTAAACTAAGTCCTTTTAATCAAATTTACTTTCCTTCCTTCATATTTTGAGGAGAGGAATCAGTTGGGCTTTTTTCTTTTTACTTTTCTGCCTTTAAAAAAACTCCAGTAGAAGCTAAGAAGATGTTTCCTTCAGTATTCAGGAGATGCTGTTTCTCAGTGGAATTCAACAGTCAGGACTCCTGTTCATCCCCATCATCGTTGAAAGGCTCTTCTATTTCAAAATTGCTAAAATCTTTCAATGTAATGTCTTTATGCCATGAAGTGATTCAGATGAAAATGTGAAAATTCAGAAGTGATGAAACATGATGACTGCATAACTAGTGCCTATCCTGGTATTCCTGTAGATGAGAACCAGCCAAGAGGTGCTTCTCTAGACTTTTCTACTGTGCTATCCTGGCTGGAAACTCCTCCTGATGGGGAAAACAGTAACACAAAAAGGGCAAAACCCCCCAAAGTAACCCCCCTATCCTGGTTACCTGACACTGCAGATTCCAGCACACTAGTCAGACAGCTTGTATGAGCATGTTTGAAAAGAAGAACACCTCTACAGAGCACTAGGGCTCTCTCCTGCTCTCAGGCGCACTGGTTCACTTCATGCAGTTCAATAAATACACTTGACCCAGAGCCCCGTCGCTGCCAGCAGCTGAGGCAGGCAGCAGTGCCCATTCCCATCTGCAGGACGTGGCAGGGGTGGCTGCACAGGCCCATGGCCCTGCAGGCCGACTGCCCTGCAGGCTGACTGCCCCAAATGCCGACTGCCCTGCACACTCACTGCCCTGCAGGCTGACTGCCCCCATGCTCACTGCCCTACACATTCACTGCCCTGCACACTCACTGCCCCGCACACTCACTGCCCTGCAGGCTGACTGCCCCAAACGCCGACTGCCCTGCACACCCACTGCCCCGCCCACTCACTGCC